>JAQGBY010002342.1:0-23533 GCA_034698785.1 Mycogona germanica
CTCTCTGTACCTGACGGATTAAATTGTCTTACTATCGGACATCGTTATGCTGGTTTCCATTTCCTTGGAATTAGTGTATTTTCATTTGATCTTTGTTAGTACGTGTGCACGCGTGTTTGACCTCTTGGTAGATCTCTAGTGTGAATGAGGGGTGGGAGTGGGTGGGGGGAGTAGAATGGGAGTAATGTGAGCCCGTCGAGTAATTGAATTGCAGTGTACGAAAAAAAACCAGGCACATCAATAAAGTATTTTTTCTGAACAGAATTTGCAGACTTGTGAAATGAATGTGGCTTCGGGGTTTGAACTCAAAATCGGTATTTGAGTGCAGTTTTCTCTAAAGATGCTTGTTGCTTCGCTGTTAATAATCGTTCAAGGTTGGTAGGTTGCGTATCTTGTGTAGTTCTGTGAATGAGGTATTGTTGTTAATCAATGCCGGTCGTTAACAGTCCCTTGGGTATCGAATTTGATTACCACTGTTCGTTGAACTTTCGATTCGATGAATGTCTTAATTCGCTGAATTTTCTTGGTCGTAGTGGTTGTGCAGTTGGTGAAATGCCTTGTCATTTCATATTGCTGCTCGTGTTTGTGATCGGAATAAAATCACGCATTGTAGACGCTCGGAAGTTTTTGAAATTAAACTTGTTTTAATATACGTTGCAAATACAATCATACATTTGTAGCGAAATTTTCGTATACGTAACAATTCAGTTTGAATTAAGGTGACATTCAGATTTCAAATGCTGCCACTGGTGGTGCTCTCAAGTGACCAGTGAGATATTCGAACGGCTAAGACATTTCGTCAAGGTTTAATTGTTATGGTGCGTTTTATTAGATGGAATTCTTGAAATGGAAAACAATTAGTCAACTTTATTTTAAAGATAAATGAATACCAAGTGGAAAAATTGTGTCCCGTTTTCTTGACAGGGGCTCAACTGATCAGAGTCCTCTGTACAGAGTAAATGTGCAATGAGCGATTTGATTCGAACTTGTAAGCACCACAACCCTTTAATTCATTGTCTTAGACCACCAAGAGAGGTAGCTGTTGTCGTAGACTGTTGTAGCAGAGCCATCAGGAGGAACAATTCCAGAAATGAATTGGCACGCGCGTGGTCTCGCGAGGCCCTGTTCGAGCACACACAGTCAGTCGGAGCTCCGCGATAAAAATTCGATTAATTAAATTCGCGAGTTCGCAGACATATGCACCCCTCTCTCGACAGTAATGAAGGCGCGCCGTACAAGACGGACGGGAAAGAAAGAAAGAAAAGGAGGAAAGGAAGAAGAAAAAAAAAACAACGACTTGTTCTTTTTTGCCGGAGACGTTAATTTGTCGCCGGTCGACGCGGGACTCACACGAGGGACGCGTCGGTGAAATAAAAAAAAAAATAGTCGCTATCAGCAACAGCCTCGGATAGTGCTGTAGCGTGTATGTATGGCGCCGGTACGGCACTGTCTCGCTAATGCTTCGTCGGCAATACACATCCACACTAGGTAGCGAGCACGGCCGGTAGTCATTTGTAGTGTGAAAGCCTTTCGCTGTTTCTTCATTAATAATACGCAGATAGATAAACCGTATTAAGAGGCGACGGTCGGCAGCGCTGAAAGTTTTCTACGAGGCTGTTGGGATTTTTGCTCATTTTTGATATGGTGGTGAGGGGGAGGGAGGGAGGGAGACCATGCAAGACGTGAATACGTCTTCTTAAGACCCAAGCACTGAGTCTGTCTGAACTTGATTGGTTGGATCGAGCGATTCGGAATTTTTAATTCGAGCGATTTCGTATTCCAGCTTTTTCAACCATTTAAAGAAAAATAACTCTTGCACCGCTCCGTGTGCAATAGGGTTTATCCTTGTCTGAAAAAATGCTAATCGTGCTTCGGTGAACTAATGTATTCTGTAAAAATTACAGCACCTAGCGTATGTTTTATTCTTTGATTCTGGGCAGCCCCTTTGAACAACTAATAGCATTTGATCATGCGATTATATTAAGAGTCCTTCAACATTTCAACATGGTCGATCATTTCAGATTTTGCAAATTTTATTAGTTCAGATTCTATGATGATATGTTAAATGTTAATAAGTAATATCAATAACTTAGTAAATGTAATATTTCAAGTAACTTTATTTTTTACGTGAAGTCTTCACTAGGAGATATTTGTGTACGTCTGAATGACCCGGGATCAGGAAGATGCTTTGACATAAGGCGCAACTTAAGACTGTCTCCTATTATTTCGTTTTTGTAACTGTGATATGTGTTACAAACAAGCAGCGTTGCCATTGGTGGAGAACTCTAGACATTCGTTATTAAATTTGTAGGGGGTATTCGCTTTAATGAAATAGGGAATGTCAGTTTACAGGCGCCCTAGTAAATGGTGATGCTTAATAATACACTTGAATTTCTCGAAATGCAAGATTAATATTTATCATTATCTTTATTTTTGATGCTGAAATTTGTGTTCCTCTTGTGTAATTTTCATTTCTTGAGTATTATTAAATTTTCTTAATAGTGCATCACATTCACCAAAGTGTGTGTTTGGTTTGCGCTGAGCTTTTGCAATCTCTTTAACTCAGTTGCTAAGGGCAACTTCGTTCCCATTTAAGCTGTTACTTAAAGCAAAATGTACCTTTTAATTCCAGCTATACTGTACTTATGAAGCGGTGAAACTCATAGTGGTGCAGTTCATTTTTAAAAAAATTGTATTGGGCAAAAATGCAATTTTGAATGTGAAAGAAAATGTTGTGCTAGCCGAAGCTTTTCTATTGCGCCAACAGAGGGAAGCAAAAGTTGGACTGGTACATGGATCCCTATGCTGACTCATCTAGTAAAACCCTTTTGTTTCTCAATTCGAGAGAAACCGGACTTGAGTCACTATAGAATCACCGCTTCAAATACGCTGTACACTCTTATTTGGATTACGAGGAACTCTAGACATTCTAGTCCTCGTAATCCAATTAAGAGTGCACAGTACAAATCATCATTTATTATTGTCTTTTTCGCCACTTCAATTAGAAAACTTGAGACAAAATATGAGAAGCCTATCGAATTTGAAATTTTTATAATTAAGGCTACCAAATGCTGATGTTGAAGTTGTCTCGACTTTTCTTTTTCTTTATGAGACGCCGAAAGCGATTTTAAAATTTGCAATCCAAATGTACGCGGTCATCGACGATTTGCTGTGCATAGCCACTGTGAATGGGGTTACCGCAATCTCTTCCCACCCCAATTCTCCCCTCTCCCCCCGCGAAATGACATTTTGCGGATTGCAATGCTGCGGAGCGATCGGCAAAGCAATGGCCCCGCGTCACAAGATAATCATCTTCGGACAGACGTGTCCGAAGATTGCTTGGCTGGCTGCGTGAAAGGGCCCCGGGTCAAAAGAGGCACGGGAGAAAGGCGGAGGGGCGACCATCCATCATTTGTCCTTTGGATGATGATGATGGATCTGGTTGTGGTGGTCTCCTCGCCAATTCCCGCGCAACAATGCAGATGGGCTAGGAGGCGAGGCGAGCGCCGCCTACAATAGATATGACGGCCTCACCAACATCCGGTTAAAAAAATTAACGCCATCTAATTGGCTTCTGCGACTTGTATTACGAGGTGTAAAAAGATAATAGAAGTAATTATTTTTTTTTCAGATGCTATTATTTCTAGAGTATACGAATTAAACGATGGCTTCGATTCGAAATGCAATTTCAGCTAATTGACTTCTCTCCAGTCGAAAGCCTCGGAGTTACTATTACTAATATCGGCGACCATGTGTAATAATCGTACAGTTTTTAATTTTAACCGGAATAGAACTAGTCGAATATCCTCCGACCAAATTAATGGATTGCTAAGAATGAAATTAACCATTCTGGCGCATCGGTGCAGACGTTTACACGCAATTTCTTCTGTAGCTAATTAATTGTACCCTTTTTAATTGCTTGCGAAAAAATTAAATGTTATCCATTCGCTTAAATATGATTCTTTAAATGTTGCAGTAGTTCTGTATGGAATACTATCCTGTAGTGAATAGTTTACTTCAGTGAATTATAAAAAAATTAAAATTGTGTAATAGACAAAGTTGTCAGTTAACGCATCCTTAAATATTTAATGTAGAAAAATAGAAGTACTTAATTCGAGGAAACTATTAATTTTACTAATTTCGTGAAAGCCCTTGACCGTGCCTGTCTGAAATATAAAAAGATTTTCAAAACTCAGAACAAGGTTTCCCATTAACGAAATCTGTTTCGAGATTCACAAAGATATTTACAAATCAAGATAGACTCGAATGTGTCACAGACGAATGGTTCCTGCTCGAGCGAACTGCATTCGCCCATTATTGTTGACTGTTGAGTTGACATTTCAATTTCACGGTGCTCGACTTGTTTGATTGGTGCCACAGATATTTCCATCCGTGGATTGACCTGTGAGCACGACAATCGTGTGTGTAGTATCTCAGGCTTACAGAAAAAGACTGCCGATACCGACTTGTGGTGCCACCTGGGAGATTAGGTGGGGGTATCTACGCGTCTGCAGAACTAGAGGTCCGAAATGGAAAAAAATGCTACCTGACATTTGCATTCCGGACTGGATTTATGTCGTACAGAGTCTGTCGAGTACTTTCTTGCTTTGTCGTCATCGCTTGTACAGCTTGCTCCGGACAATAAAAAGTTGCGCTTTTACCACTGCATCTCGTCTCGCAATATTAGCATTATTCCTTTAGCTTGAGCCGCATACTTTTTTCTTAACAATTTGGGTGTTCTTTCCGCCATCATTTGGTGTGTACCAACATCGGATTCCATCAATTGAAACAATTCTTTGAAGTTAGCAAAATACTGAGTTCGAAATTTCTAGCAATTCCACATGTTTCACTCTTGTCAGCTGCTGGTCTCTATATATTTTTGCCAATAGGATAAAAGGTGAGGCTTGATTCCTAACCAGAATGCTTCCTTTTCTTACTGGTAGATTTGTGGTAGGATTATATCTGTATCTTCATACTGGTACACATTTTCTAGATTTATTCCCAGTCTCCATAATTGTTGTCTGGCGTTGTCAAATCACGACCTTGCTGAAAACCTAGATCTGATAGTTAATGGTAGAGTGGGAGAGGCGGTTGGTGAAAGGGGAGCGGGATGAAAAGTCGGATTTCACTGCAGTAGGTTAGGGTCAGAATCCAAGTGCCAAACCATTTGTCACGCCACCGGTTTTGCTTTAACCGTCCCAATCCTCCATTTCTATCCCACTCCCCCACCCACCTCCACCATCACCATGCACTGTGCGCATGCTTCTTCTCCAATTTTTAATCCTCCTTATCTTAATCTCCCTAGTCCGTTTTCTAAATGCGCGCCGGACGTTTTCTATAAACTGTGAGGTGCAAACAATCTCCCCCTCAGCCAATGCCACTCACTGTTCCCTATGTCCCTTCCTCCCCCCTGCCCTCTTTGCGGCAGTGTGAAGTTTCGCGCCCACTCTCCTCTCGAAAAGGGATTTCAGCAAACAATTCCAATTTCTGTAATCCGTAAATCCTTTCGCGCCGCGCCGCTTTTTCACAGTGGAATCTCTCCTCCCTATTCAGAGAAATTCGGATCAAGAATCGTGTCACATTAAAATTTTCGGCCCAGTTTTTATATTTAAGCTTTCGATTTTTCGATTTAAGTTTTCGATTAGAATAAATGGCGCGGAAGAGCGTTGTATTAAAGAAAGTGTATTTAGATTTCTCCTATGTTTTTTTAAATTATGAGCGTCTCAATGTTCACGGTATTTACGTCATTTTTGAGAAATAGTTTTAAAAAAATCGATTTTTAAATCGTTGTTTATGAATTTAATTAAAAAGGTGTCATCACTTTCAATTCAATTAAAAAAGTGATTATTATTAATAGTGATAGAAGTCTTTCAATAATGAAAATTTAAACCTAAAAATTCACAATAAAAAAGTTCACCTACAAACTTCCATTTGCGTGAACCCTTGACAACGTGTCACATCAAAATCAAGCTTGGGTATTCTATTTTCATTTTTGTAGCACTATTTTTAGCACTATTTTTAGCACTTGAAGCACTTTTTTTTAAGGAATTATGTTCCCCATGACATTAATATTATTATTATTCCCCATGACATTAATCACCATCAATATTCAGTTTTTAATTCAATTCAGTTTTATTCGTGTTCCTTTTTATTTCAAATTTCACATCTGTTTATTATTATTTTTATTTATGTTCTGCAGTGTTTTTTATGTCATTTAAAAAAAGGTGAAATAGTAAACATTATTTTTCTTTTTTTTTTCTTGTTGCCATGATAATTGATTCTGTCCAGCAATTTAAAAACTTGTCTTGTTAATTCGCCACCGGCATCCTAATTTTGTTGTGATTCCATTAGCGTGTGCGATAGGAGTTCAGAATAATTTCTAGCGCGAAATATATTATTGTGAACTGTCCTAACCTGTAGCAGTTTCAAATTGTCAGCAGCTTGTTTCCACCCATTCACCCCTTCTCGACCACAGCACTATCGCCCCTTGCACATGAAACCCTCCGGATTTTTCTAAATCCGAAACGTCGCCACTTGGGGGTGTCACATTATAGGGGACATTGGGGGGTCAGGTGACGTCTTGTTTTGGTCGAAAAACCGCAAATGATGAAGCCAGAACGACACTAGCGCCACTGCGTGTCACCTGTCACAGGCTGTTGTCATAAATGTGGACGCACGGCGATTGAAATGTTGACAGTGTCTTCGCCCACAAAATTACGCCCCCCCCCCGCACATAGTTGTTCGTCTCTTACTTAAGAATAGCATTTCGATAATTAGATGTTTCCTCCTATCTGTTTCTTGTTTATTATTGACTTATATTGTATATCTTGTTTATTATTCTCGGAAGTCATAATTAACGACTACAATTTCGAGATGTTCTCCGAATGACAATGAGCGTTGTTCAGTGTAAAGGACTGTCTCGATGACGTCAACTATTTTTTTCTTCTTCAAAATATGACCTTGTTTTTAAGCGCAAGTTATTGACACTGGACTAAGAATATGAACAACGAAACGGAAATTTTTTGAAACTGGCAGGTCGAATATCCTGGCATGGCGATTTCATTTTTTTATAATTAAGATTGTAATTAATTATTTAATTGCCAATAAGAGGTTAGCTGAATTCAATTCTGCCATATCTCCCATATTTGCCGTTTTCGTTTTATTTAAATTGCGGTTCATGTTCATGTTCATGTTCCATGGTTCAGGTTCATGTTCCATTGCATCAAAATTGATGCCCATTTTTCGGATTGCCCACTGTCCATCAAGTCGCTCATTTGGCTGAGATCTCGAGCGTTTGCCTTTTAAGATGACTGGCATTAATGGTTTGGAATTGGTGGCCTCCACCACCAACCACAGAGCGGTCGCCCAGGCGAACCGAAAATTTGTTCTCGTCAAGCCGCGCGCCAGCAGTGCTGCCCGATTGCGCTCACCACCCCCCGTCCACTCTGTGGAATGATGGAATCTATTAATTACGATATTGTAAGCAGAAGGGCACACTGCCAATTTGCCGTCACTTCTCGCTGTAAATTTCATTTCGTCATTGATCGGCGGGCCGCCTCATTGAAATGCGAATTTTTCGTGGCCTCCAATAACGGTGGTGGTGGTGGTGGTGTGGTTGGTGGCGGGTCCAATTTAGAGCATGGGCAATACAGCCCAGATGTGTTAATGGGCTCGCCGCGTGCCATTCTGAAGTTCTGGTAAAATGAGCCAAGATCTACCGGCATATAGTTAATCAAATTAAATGACGCAGCATTCCTAATTATGTGTATGCAAATTTTATTTTCTATGCAATTTTCATAATCTCGTGAGCTGGAGTCTTCTGGTTGCGTTCCGGTGAATCAGTGCAGAATTGCAGGTTCTTGCATCGGACAGATCGAAAATCGAGGAACTATCGGTGGCGAGACGACTAGTTGCATAATATTTATTTTTATTGCATAATATTTTTTATAGAGGTGCTCTTTTTTATGACTCACAGTGTACTCGTAGATTCGAACCGAAGGTTTCCAGTGCTTTGCCATTTTGCCACCTCGTCCACGAAGACCTGTTCAGTGAATCTCATGTACTAATATATGTATCTGTTGTCAAGCTTCACGGATCAAAATTGGTAAACATATCGGAGACTAATATGCAGGTTGTGCGTACGTAGTCGAATCCATCTATTGAACATTGTGAATTTGTGGTAGAGTTCAAGTTGGGCATATTGTGTTTGTTCCATTGTGCTGATTGAAAATGGAAGTGAACTGGTTCCCCTCTATGGCTGCATGCCACAAATATTGCTGCCATTGTTCGTGAGACGATGTCTAATTAATATTCGCTTTTCAAAGTGAAAGAGAGGAGGCTTACAATTACAATTGCAATATGTACCAGCAAGCAGCCCCCAAAGGGCGGCCTATGGCGGGGGCCGGATTATTCAAATTTAGGCATACGTAGTCAAGCAAATAATTGTGTTGGTGGGCTTCTATTCGTAGTGTATGTGGACCCGGTGCCTCAGGAGGATATGCTTTTGAACTCTTCTTTTTCAGTGGTGGCCGCTTTAAACATATTCCAGCAAACCATCATGTAGTTGACCTCTGCGGGTTTTCAGGTTACCTCAGGCTTGAGTCCTTTTCAAGTGGTTAGCTGTGCGGCAACCCTTCCATAACAATAAAGGAATATTATTGAGGCCAGTTAGAATTAATCCGGGCCATGTCCGTGCCACGCCACCCATTTCCTCTTACTCCCCCTCCACATCATGAGGCAGCAACCCCTGCAGGCAACCCCCACTTATACGTCTCCAACGCCTCCTCTTCTCCAGTACCCCTTCGTCCTACCGAGAGCGCACATCCGCTCAATTAGAAAAAAAATAATAATCCTCTATCTGTACTGTGTATGAAGGTTGCTAACTCAGCGTGACCGAATCTAAACGGTGGCACGAGTTCCCTGACAAGCAATGGCCTCTGCATCGGACAAGTGCTCGTTTCACATGGTCAGTCATTACTCATTAGACCATGCGTGGTTTATGGCAGCACGGCCTAGTTCCAATGTAAGAAACGATAATCTATAACTTACTAAGATTGCCGAGTTATTAAATTGTTTGAATAAAAAAATATATATACAACATTTTCTGAAATATTTTCACAAAAACTGTACTTGTTGCTTTTCATACAGCCTGTTCGTGTTACCACAATTTGTTTTTAAGCATTGAATCACAGAATTATTTAAACCCCGGGTCTATAGTTTCCGATCGTCGTGTTGTCTACAATGTTCTAGGCAAAAAGGGGGCATGCCACCAGTGTCGCTGCAGTCGTTTGCGTTGCTTATTTCGAAGCCGACGTTGTTGTGGGAGTAGACCGACCGACACGAAGTACAGTAGCCAATAAAGCCCGTGTATGAATTACAGGCGGATGTCTATTCAAAAATAAACTCGGGTCGTTGTCGGTTTTGGAAGGAAAATTGGTCGTGTCTCTCGTGTTTGTGTGTCATTTGTTACGCCCGTTTTGCAACTGCTGTGTTATGACATTGAGGATATATTGTCGCCGCGAGGACACACCAACACCGCATGGGGCGGATGAGAGACGCACGCAGACAGTTACTCTAATTTTGGATGACGCTGCGAACGACAATCAGGTTCAGTCAACTGACTTGGTATCACTAATGGTTCAAGTGAAAACGGGTGACGAACCGTGGTGTACGACGCATTACCCGAAAACTGATGAATTGAGTTCAGTGCCATTCCATTAATAAATGAATCACTAAACATCAGCAACGTTAACCTGATTCCATTTTGGTCATTAAGTAAATAGAGGAATACTTTATCTGATAAAAAGAAGAAATTGAAACTTATCCCTTTTGAGATCTTGTTCACCATTCGTTTATTTTGAAAATTACAGAACTGCAGACATTAGTTCAAACAAAAAACTGGAAGTCCACAATGAATTCCATCCTTTTCTATTTTTACTTTTATCATTATTTGTTTATCTTTACAAAGGTTCCAATGCCGGACTTTGTCAATGACAGAACTGAAGACAATAGTTCAAACAAATCACTTGAAGTACACAATGAGTTCCAGCCATTTCTATTTTTACTTTTATCATTATTTGTTTATTTTTACAATAGTTTCAATGTCAAGCTTTGTTTAGCTGTTTTTAAGTTAAAGGTCATATTTATCAAGTAACATACATACTGAATGCAATTAAAGATCAATATTTGAAGGCATTTCTAAATGTTATACACGTAAGAATTCTGGGTACGGTCAAGTTCACATCGTAAAATTAAAAATCTGAATTCTTAAAAACTGCACCAAGATCACCATTTGAAGGCATTTATTTTTAAATGTTAACAGTAAAACTTCTAGGTGAGCCAAAAAATGTTAACGCCAATAGTGCAAGGAAAGTAAGAGTCTCGGAAAGATTCGAATATCGGCTGGCCCAAGATTCTCATAGCTTAAATTATCGTGAGCAATCCAATATTGCACATTGGGGCGACTGCAATTTGGAATGTTCGAATGAGTATGTGCAACAGATTTGAAAAACGTTAGGTACGAATATAGAGTTCCTAATTTATTTCTAGCTCTTCACTACTGTAGGAGATGAATATACAGTAGTTAAGTGTTGGCTGCGATATTCGTCACGTTTATATTGTAGTCATTCATTATGAGTGTCAGTGAAAAATGACAAATGAATTTAGCATATCGGTGCTGGGCAGGACGACAGCGGGGAAGTTTGTCGCTAAACACAGGTGACATATTGAATAGGGGGAACGATAAACAACCGCCCACCTCATAACCACCTTTAATTGCTTTTAATTATGATGCCGTTAGCAATTCTGACGTTGTTGAATTGTTCAAATTATTTTCCCGCATTGTTCCTTAAAGTGGATTTGGTGAGGGAAGAGGAGGACGAGAGGGGATGGGGCGGTTCTGTTGGAAACATGTCATCAGATACAGATCCTTAAATGACAATAATTAAGCTACTGTTTGTCGTTTGTCATTTGAAATGAAGCGGTTTTGCTAATGGTGGGATATGCAGACACATATTTGCCTACTATGTTACACGCATTCAAAAAAAAAATAACAAGGGGCGTAATTGGCAGTTTTACCGTAGACGTTTAATTACGTTATTATCGGCTTATTGCTAATTACACAAATTATGAGATCCCTTATTTCCTCGAAAGAATGTCTTCCAGTTGTTATTGTGAAAGTAAGCGGATGTTTACTGATGAGTAGATTCAAAAAATACTTTTTAATATCTAAATTCAAGAACCCATGAAATTTATACTGTAAAAGGGTATATGATTTTTCAACTTTGCATCTGACATAAAAATGTAACTACCAGCGACATCGGAATCGCCTCGTCAGTGTATGGATTTCTGTAGTGTATTTTTCATTGCTTTTCAGGTCGAATGCGTTCATTTTCACCATCATACGTTTTATGGAATCCAATGTAGAGAGCGCTACCGTCGCTTTGCGAGTTTTAAAAATATGATTGACTTCTTGCATGCTGAAGGCGGTAAAAGGGCATACCATTGCTGAGCTGTTAGGGCGTCGCCAACGATTGCAGGAATTCCAACCTACCCACTGCCATCTATGGGATTACAAAATGGGATAAAGAATGGGAAATCGGTTTTGTACCACGCTGGTTAATATTTCGTTTTGACTAGTTTATGCTAATCTGATTTAGGTGACCTCGTTTAGATCAACTAATATTTTTTACATAATAATAGGTTAATCTTATTCTTGCAGAACAGCTGTCTCACTTTATGGTTCCCGTTCACGTACGTTCACTAGTCTCGCACGTCCTATTCCAAGCTGTAACCCCCAAAAAAAAAATGTAGGACCTCCATGACCCACCCTCGCTTTCGTGCAAAGTTTACACGAGCAACTTAAAAACTCATTTATAATTTATATTCCGACCGCCTGCACACAGTGCACAATTAGTATTCATATCACGCCTCTTCAGAATTTCCCCGTCATTTCTGCTCGAGCTATCGAAGCTCTTTGATTGAACTCTCGCTGCTGCTGCTTCACTGAGATTGGTGGTACCTAAAATTGCTTTCTCGAATTTAAAACAAAGAAAAATCGCTAAATAGGGCATGTGCAACCTATTGTTATATTAGTTTGTTGGACTGTAGAAAACAACTGAAACGATTTTTCCCTACTCAAAACCCGAGTGAATTTGTTAAAAAATATAAGAGGTGCAACGCTGGTCACGCTGACAGAAAACGGCTACAAGATTTAAAATATGCGCAAATGCAGTATTAATTGCGTCGTGGACAGAAATTTAAATATAATTTTCAAAAAGAAATTTAAGCCACTGCGTCAAGGGGGCAACCCTTGATAGCGAATGTATTTTCTAAGAATGTTTGAGTTTTTCATAAAAATATATCTTTCTGTATTTAAATTTCTGTCCACGACGCAATCAATACTTCGCTTTGCGCATTTTTTATAGTCAATAATTTCTGTATTCTACTACTTCATTATTTTACTGTATCATATTCGAAGTTTAATTAGTAAATATTTTTGCAATGTTTAGTTAACGGTCTTGTAGCTGTTTTTTGTCAACGTGTCCAGCGTTGCACCTGTATTACATTTTTGTACTGTACCACAGGCTTCTCCATCGCATTTACTAGAATTTGTTTTAAGATTGTCTGTGAGATTGTCTGATTTTTAGACTAACCAATCCTCAGTACATCTTAAGGCACACGGGTGCATTCATGTATATCGGCATCTAGTCCTGTAATCGTCAGAGAATACGAAGTGATCCAAGTCTGTGCTGCTCACTCAGATTTATGGAACATAAATAACACATTTTTTAAGTGGGACAAAAGTAACGGAAAGTGCGCGTTTATTGGCAACGTGGAATTGGTTGACCTGTATAAAAGTTACCAGTGCGCGAATATTCGATGGCTATGCGAAATCGAATGCTCGACATAATTTACAGCGACACATTGGATACACAATTCCCTCCCCTCCCCCTACTCATACGAGCGCGCCGACAGTCGTTAAAAAGTAATTTTTTGTAATCGAAATCACTATCGGTGCCGCGTCGCCTATCTGAATACATAAATCACTATCGAATGCCCTGCAGCGATCGTAACAGAGCCGCCTATGTTCCGCAGACCACCGTCCTCCGACAATTGTTGTATCGATGATCGACCTATTTGTTGTTAATTTTTTCACGAAATGTTATTCGTGATTGGTACACTAAAAAATATTTCCGAATGAATCCAATGAGATCTATTCGTTTTTCAGAAATCGAAATTGAATCCGGACCGAACTCGTTTCACCAAGTGTTCTATTTGCCTATCCGATGACAAGTGTTTTTGCAGACAAATGATTTGAACTCTTAGGAGAAGGGAAACATCTCTTAAAAGCAAACCACATGGTTGTCGGTTTCATAAAATGTCTTCCGGTTCTGGACAGTTAATTGGAAAGAAGAAAATATTATAAAATGTTCTTGAATGATCACTCTCAATGGCAACCGTTTTGAATCCGTAATCATCGGGTTTTGTTTTGTTGATAAATTCACGGTTTCCGTTGTCGGAATAGCTGTGGGCCAAAAATGGCGAACAAAATCGAGTTTTCGCGCAAGCACTCGGTAGTCCATGACGAGGGTCTCTGGACGATCTAGGTGATATACCAGCGGTCAATCGTAATTTATTGAATGGCCTTTCGTGACAGCCGCGCTGCGTGTATATATATACGTTCTGCTGGGGTGTATATGAAATCTACATAATTCATATAATTCAATTAGGGAGCCAATTTCCATTCATTAACGGGCTACATTGTTGGGTGCCGCTCGAAATTAAATGTCCACGATTTATATTCTGCCGAACACATACGGCGCATGCGCTTGTACAACAGTTGGCGGTAATTGTTGGGTATAAGTGTTTCTCTTTTGGAATAGGAGACGGAATAATTCGTTCATTGTGATTATCGCATACGTTGTCGCCAATTAGAATCAATGACTTGGGGGCGCAAGTTACGGGGCAGTCGTATTATTTTGGTAATTGAGTATTTTCATTCACCAACGAATGATTAGGAATCGTGGACATTACCCTTGAGACAAAGTTAATACAATGGATAACAGTTCATATAAGCACTCTGTGACAAAGAGTGATAATAATCAAATCATAAATAAATGAGGAGTTAAGATTTCCGAGATAACTGGTCACGAAACATGTAACACTTCAACCTTTCATAAATCTTTGTAGATTATTCTATTAAGTAATTTCTGATCACAAATTCAGTTTGGGTTGACTTTAATCGAAACAAGAACTTGCTAAGCTCGATCGCAACAAAAGATGTAATCTTCTATAACACCTGAACGGTGTAGCCCAGCGTTAAGAAGTTTACGCTGGATACAGTTTTGCAATTTCAACTGCGAACGCAACTTATTTCAAAAAGTGATTATGCTCTTTTCATGAGATATGAATTTAATAAGCAAAAATATCACAGTCTATGCATGAGTTATCAATTCGAGCACATGCACATATGTGTTGGCCATATGGTGCATGGGAGGGGGATACAGACAAGTGTCGCCATCTACCAGCATTTAGGAGGGACTAAGAGGCGGGAAGTTTGAATGAGATTGTAGATGTGATAAAGAGAGGGAGCGTGGATAATGACGTCACAAAAGCAAATATGATTATGAATTTTAGGATTATCAAAAGCTTCTCTTTCACGTAGTGACGCGCAGTTGTCTTTAAAAATTCGAGTGAAAAATAGTTTAAAATTAATATACCCTGTAAATCGCTATCCTTTTCTTTTATCTAGCCATTTCATTATGACAGATGTGTCGACAATGGCCGCTGGCAGCTTTTTCATGTAATCAGGGTGACAATGTTGTGGTAGATTTGATACATTCGATTATGAAACATTGACAGTGTCTTTGTACTGACTTCAAAACCAGGAGCTGTGTGTTGATATACTCTGATTATTTCTGTGCCCACTCACATAGTGTCCAAGAGGGGTACAGAAAATTATGTACAGTGAATTAACATGACATTTCATTGTAAAAATGCAATCGAAACTGTAACTACCAAAGAGCGCCATCTAGTGTATCTAAACTATCCGAGAACCACAAATTGTGGAGATGCCGTTGTTTGTAAAATAATGAAGAAGAGTAAAAATTGCTGGACACAATTTAAAAAAATAGCAACAGCAAGTGATTAAGTAAAACTTTTAACGTTCTACAATCCCTCGTTGCTGTTTTTTAAAATTGTGTCCAGCAATTTTTACTCTTCTTCATTATCCGAGAATCGACTAATTTCAGATGAGGTTGTTTGTCGTGTCTAGGTCGCGCTCAAGTTTGTCCCCCTCCTGCAAACTCGGGGCTGAGTACCTACCCATTGTCGTTTGGACAGAATAGGTTGTTATCGGGAATGATGTACGGCTAATTTAATTTGCGACGAGCGGTAGTAATCACGCCAAACACGGCCGATTCGACGCTGCCGTCTATGCAGGTGCGTCGTATACAGGCCTAGGAACACGCGACACGGTGGCACCCACGCTCACGGAAGTGTACCCTGCTGTTGGGCTGAATCATGATGGCGGCGATATGGACCGTCACGAAGAGATCACTCTAGTGACCTCAAAAGGACAATTTTCTATACGTAACTGGGCAGTTTATTTTACATATTGCAGAAATTATTTTTAAAAACATTAGATTAATAACGAACTGGTTTACAACAAATATTTCTTGTTCACATTTGGCACTGCATTCGATCTCCTGCATTCGCCATCCGATCAAATGTGTCTTGAATGAGATATATTTTTATGGAATTTATTTTGTAAATCCATGAGAAAGAATTTTTGTTTTTTTGTTGTCGAGAGATAGAACAAATATTTTTATATTACGTTTCTAATGTGCTTCTACGTTTTTATGCACGCATATATAAATTTCGCTTTCCCAAAAATAAATGGTGTTGGCTTGGAGACGAAAATGAAACTAGATTGTACGAGTATCTCGGATCTTAACTTTTTAAATTTATTTACTGTAGTGTATATCACTACAGGATCTTCTATATTCCTCTTGGTGCTTTTAAGTACTTTGCGAGGGGCACATTTTCACCAGTACCCCGGGATCGAATAATCGAGTGCCCCCGCCGGGAATCGAACTCGGGACTGCTGAGCCACGGTCACTTGCAATACCAACTGGGCTACGACGAGTCGTACTAGTAGAACGTTTTAATATAATTCAGAAATTAGGCATGCAAATTCACGCTAAATATACAGTATATGTATCTGATACCTGTAAATTCAGTTTGTGGCCATCTTAAATTTAGCCAAACGGCTATCTATATCTCCTTCCGTTTTCGACGGTGGCCCACGTACACGGCCGGCCATCGATCTCTCTGCCCTGCCCCGCTTCCCAGTTCGCGTGACCGGCTGCCGCCAAAGAGGCGTGGTCCGTGGTAGCTCTTACCGTTCCTTTGTATTGATCTCACTGACAAGAATGTGAAACGTTAAGAGTCCCAGACTACCGAGCCTATGGCGTGCCAAAGAGGAACGCTCGTTTTCATTATAGGCGATGATGCTGTTCCAATGCGAATGGGTTTTCGCCGATGGTCATCGGCAGATGAATTCTAACCTAACAACTTTTTGATCCGACAGTCCGAGCTCACCACCTCCGCCTTGTCCTTGTCGCGTTTGCCCCCCGCCGTGCTTGCGACTCGAACACAATGCCGTCGACATAATACTAATCGTTCGAGGGGAATTCAACTGTAAAGTCGCGTGAAAATCCATCGGATTCGAGCCATTCGAGTGCGTTTGTCCTCGCCATCTCTCTCTCTCTATTCCCTTCTCTGATGTGCTGGTGGAGTCATGTCGACATTTTGCGAGCTCCATTTTTAGATTAGGCCAGCGTCGCGCACCGAAAGACACAATTCAACCCGTCTCACCAACTTGTACTTTTAAGCATCCTTCATCCGCGATGGTTTTTAAGCTTCATTTAACCCTCGTTGCGGGACGCCTCCTCGCCGATCCCTTTTTTCATTCTAAAAACGAGTCTGCGAACATCTCTCGCTTATGCATTTGGTCGTGCAGTCCCATCAAGTTCCATTTTAGAGCACATAATTCGACTTCAATGGCACTAAACGGCATGGTCTGGCTCATTCCCCCGCCACACTTTACTCCTTGCCCGCTTGGGCTGGTCCGAACTGTCCTGCTAAGACCAGAGAGTGCTAAGAGAGCTAAGCTAAGTTACGTATAAAGTATTTTTTAATGTATTTTTAATAATCGATAATAGAGAGAATGCCTTAAACCATCAATCAATAAAAACACCGGTTTGCATTAGCAGTAAAGAGGTAATTCCATCTTTTGAAAGATGGCGTCCATCACTTTTCGCTTATCAATTTTTGAAGCTGGTTTGTTATTAAATTGAAATTTCATTTATCTCTTATTCATAATTCACAATGAGATGCTGGTTGGATAATTTCCTAATGAACATTATTGTTGATCCTTCCTCTAGACTTTGGTGAATTAATACCAACTTGTTATCAATGCGTTGTCAATTTTACGAGTTGGCTGAGCTGGCTGAAAGGTAATTTGATAAGGTATTGAGATTTTCACTTGGTCTTTGAATTTTTTCACTAAGATCCTTTCCACGGGCGAAACAGCAGTTCAAACTGCAAATCGCGTTAATTGGCTGATTAGTGGCTACATGTAACGTAGACGTCAACAAAATCAGATAATCGCAGCGCTCCGCAATTTCATCCAAAATGAACAAGTGCAGAAAACAGCTTTAGATAAGAAGATTCAAGAGAAGTGGGCTTCAGTTATTCATGCTATTCAATAACAATTCCTCACCACTTTTTAAGTTTAGTTACGCTAAGTTTAGAATGAACAATATATATATACAACCAAATCTGGATATAAATAATTTATTTTGAAACTTTTTTTAAAGTTATTATTTCGCTATACGAGGTTGCATAAGAAACAAGCAAGGTTTTTCTTATCTTTGGCACGGGCCTTTTTTGGAAATACGAGCATCTTTGGTTCAGGCTCAAAATCGTAAATGTGTAAAATGGAACCTTTAAAACCGACATGAATGGATGTTGTCGATGTTGACCACGATCAGCGTCGTTCGGTAGCTGTACACACTTTATGCACAACAGGTTTTCCACTCTGTATGGGCATGCACTCGCCGATGATTTTCAAAAGTAATTCAAATTAGCACCAGGTTGGTTGCACCCCGACAGAACCACGGTCGCACAATTCTACACAATGGGCACCAGGTGAAGCAAAAATCAGCCACTGCGGCGCTCGGCACTCTCTCCTCAATGATGCTGCAACATCCCCACCACCCTTCTCTCTCTCTTTCATCCCACACCAGTCCATCATCACTCTTTTGTTTACATGAAGGCCGTATAGATTTTTGCCCACCTTAAACTGCTTCCATACCTTAGTTCCACACCCACCTATGACGACCCTTCTTAAAGTTCTGCGGTTGCTCGCCATGCACGAATTTATTTTCCTCGTGTGACCCGACCCCCTAACCCTTCGATTGAAGCGAGAGCTACACGGGAAACCAGGAGAAATGTTCGCGTCTCAATTTAATACTATGCAATTAATTCAGTCCGCTAGAGAGAGGAAAGCAAACCCAAGTTTTGAGTTCAACAAGTGTTGACAAATTGTACGAGTCGTCGTAGCCCAGTCGGTATTACGATTGACTTTGGATCGGCGGTCCCGGGTTCGATTTCCGGTGCGGGTTCTCTCGGTAATTTCGATCCCGGGTTACTGGTGAAAATGTTCACCGCACATTGTGCCTAAGCACCAAGATTTACAGGGGAAGGGTTACAGAAACGCCTGTAGTGCAGCGACTACAGTGATGGGAAATTAAAAAATAAATGAAAATAAGTTTATTTTAATATTTTGTCTGATGTCCAAATGTTTAATGCCCAAGAAATGGGAAGAAAACTTTAGTTTCAAATTTTTTTGTAAATTATTTTTACTTTCACAAATATTCAATCAATTGGAACGCACAGTCGAAGAACTTCATTATCGAATGCCAGTGATTCATTATCGAATACATCAAGATAACAATGCATGAATGAGCATGGTCCAAAATTGCATTAATTGGCAACTGCAACGCGACATCATGAGTCACCAATTGCAAGCTCATATTTTAGGGTCATTTAATTTAATGAGAGCAATCGGTACTCTGAGTTAAGATAATTCCCGTAACATGTTTAAGGTCTCAGGAGGGAGGTATCAAGCAAGAAGGCCTTCCGGATCACTGACTCTGAATGGCGTTATCCTGGCCAGAGTTTATTGAAAAGACCGTCTGGTTATTTATATTCGACGCATCTCGGCCGCGACTATGTCTTCAGATGGATAAAAAGGAACTCAAGCCTAACACATGGAATCGATGACCTTCATCCACTACTTGGTGTTCAAGTATATCCAAGTATATCCAAGGTATCCAAATAATCCCAGTAAATAGGGCACTCATTTTTTGGTACTATCAATTTTATTAGAAAAGACTCAAAATTGTTATACTGTGTAGCATTCGTCATTTCCTCCTTCCGGCGCTGCCAAACCAACAAAACCAACATTTAATATTTACATTATGTACTGCATTCGTGACATCCTCAAAATTGTATTGCTCGTTGAAAAATTAATTCTTCAGCATATGATTGTGTCGAATTAAATGAGAGCAATTACCATATACGCTTGATTCATTGATTGACTGACTCGCTTGTCCCCAGCACTAAGAGCTCTGCTCAAGGCTAACAGCAATATGACGTGAGGATGATGAATCAGGTGAATGGCTAGAAATGATGGGTCTCTCGTGATCGTGCTCAAAGCACTACAAAGTTCCAACGAAACTGAACTTCAAAAATGTCATTGCCGAAAACCAGGTCGGTAAAGGTTGGTGAGGGAATTGATGTAACCCCCCCCCCTTCCCCTTCCTTGTACTTTGGAGAGGGTCGCCACTGTAGATCTAGTTAATAGCAACCGGCTCCTGTTTATCCACAAGTCTGGCGTCTGCTGTCAGCTGCACTATATACATACACACACATGGTGGCTTACCTATTCGCGACGCAATCACTAAACAACAAACAGGGCAACGCGAGACTGAATGGACGAGCTTATTTCTTCATGAGATCCGGTATCGAAATGGGTCAAAAATCAAAATCGAAATAAAAAAAATACATATATATCGATCGGATCGATATTTATGTATTTTTTTTAGTCAATTCCGATAGAAAAATCGAGTCCGAAATGAGGTTGAAAAACGACAAGGCGCATGAATTGGTCGCATGTCAAATGCGAAACAGCGCCACCTATTGATTCATCTAACTTAGTCTTAACTACTCCTTCCAAATTAAAATTTGATAAATAATAGCAAATATCATTTATAAGATTCCGGCATGATTCTATGGGTCTTTAAAAATGATACCTGGATAATTTCAGACATATTTTTGGATATTCATTAAACATTTGACCTATGGTTTTCAAGCCTTAATGTCCCGTACGCAAGAGCCATAATGAACCCGCGGAGCGAATGAAGCGAATCCATGCGGCCTGAATTTTTGAACTATGGTTTGAATCCGCTCGCTGGGTCTCATGAGGATTTTCCATAGCGCGAGCGAATTGCAAAATCTGATAAAAATATCTCTCTCTCGGTTGCCTTTTTAAATTGACCCCATCATTCAAGATGCGCTGCCGTACATGGAATTGTACTTAACGCCGGTGTTGGTGGCGATAGACACGACACTCTGTAATGGCAAAACGCGCGACAGTAGCTCCCTCTGTACTTCAGCGACGCTTTTGATATCAACGTTTGGCGACATCTGGGAGAGAGGGAGGGTAATGCAAAACCTAGACATATATCTCACCGAGAATGCTCGCCCGCCTCGCCCCCAATGTGTCTTGTTAAATATTTTAAGAGATTTCGGTTGTGACGATTTTTATTCTATTTTGGCGCAGGAAGGAAAGAGGGGGGAGGCAGGAGATGGGAGGAGGGGGGATTGGCATCACGTAAACAGGAGGTGCATTCGGAAATGGAAGTAGCAAAAACGTCAACCAAAAATCCTGTCAAATGTCTGCGATTTTTTTCTTGAATACTTTTGAGACTGGGCTTTTTGTAAACACTGTGCTATGAAGCATTGAAGAGATGTCATGTGCAGTTTTCAAATTTGCGCAAAACGTTATAATAAAAAAATCAAAGTTTTTAATAGTTTTTTATATTAAAATTCTATTAAATGTCAGGGGAAATGCAGCTGTCTTTAATTTTAATTTATTAATTGTATAGATATCCGAGGGGGAAACACCCAACTGCGCAGTAGATTCTCCAAAGTGGGCGGAAACAACACCGAAATCGTTAGGTCTAAAGACGCGAAGCTCAAGCTAATTTCTAGAACGGAAGAGACGGAATTTGCAATGGTAAAAGCGCGACTTTTTATTCCGGAACTTTTTATTATCGTGGTCTTCAGAGGCTACATTTAAATGGATGCGGGGTATCTGAGGCGTCATTAACGCTGGAAGTCCCCCACGCATCGATGTAGATTTATTAATATCAGTAATCGATATTTAATCGACCGTATCTGGCGCCGCAATTGACAAAATATAAGTTCCATCCAGCATGTCAGTTGTCGTGAACAATCGTTTCGATAGAGTTTTTTTTGGCTGACCGCCGCAAATCCGACCACACATGACCCAAACCTGTCCTTATTCGTCAAACATGTGCCATTGGAGAACGCAAGGTTGTTCCACCGTTTAAATAAGCCAAGTAAAACCCCAACAGAAATCGGATCAACTGTTGTGTGGACTATGGCGCAGCAAAAAAAAAAATGGGAGACGAAGCGTTCACGGTGGGCTCAGCGTGCAACGAGCAGAAAAATCGATGAGCTTTTTATTTGGGATCGGCACAAAACACGTACTAGTATAGATCCCGATCCAGACCGAGGAGAGCTCACTCAGTTTGTGGCTCCGATTTTGTCGACACATGTTGCGCGAAAACGTGACGTCGTTTTTTTATTATTTTTGCAAGGCAATCATGAAGTCGATGTAGGACGATCCTGATGAGACACGATACCCGTATTCCTCGTCATAAGTGCCACCTTTGTGCTCCAATGTTTTGTGATGAACTTCTCATTCCTATTCCAAGATCACATTCCATTCAAATTCCAACTGCTCATTGGATGAATTAAAAATTCCTCAATCATCCCATAATTAAAATTAATAACTTTATTGCATTATTTGTACGACAACCCTGAACAATGTTAATTTCTAAACATCATGCCAAATCGCAAAATGGATACAAAAATAACGTCTTTCTTCGATTTTGGACACCCTTAGTGCAGCATGTGGGGAAACGCGTTGTATGCGTTTTTTCTGTCGAAATTCTTTGACATATTATGACACAGTACAGCTGTGTACATGACATTACATGTACTCACTCATGGACAATCTCATAACCATCGCTTCAAATTCCTCATTCGTCTCAAAATTAGGTAAAAAATAAATTTCACCGCCCTTATTTTTAGCGCATCATTTGGGTGACGTCTGTACATTCTTCTGAGGGCTCATGAAAAACGCGTAGGGCTGGTGGCTGGTTTAGAATATCTGCCTATGTGAAAGGAGCAACAGCAGTGGGAGTGGTGGGAGTTAGGGGGAATTAGAGGGGGGGGATGAAAATGTGTGTGTGATAACTGTTTGTAATCTCGAGTGCTCGGGAATGTATCTATTTAACTGTCACTGTTTCTGCCGTTTATCGCGGCTGACAACCAGTTTTGGCAGACAGGCGCGGCAGTGTACGCCATTCATCGACCGCCACACACACACACATACACCAAAACGCCGCAATATTTAGTAAACGAAATGGCGACGCCATTTGCACATCCGAAACCGTCCGCCATTTTCACTTCAATAGCGCGTTGAGAATCCATGCTACCGCGAGCGCCACCTGGTGTCGGTGTGCGACCGATTCCACCAGGTGCTGCCATCCAAGCGGGCAAACCTTTGAGCGATCAAATGGTAATTTTCTGATGAAATTGTAAGTAGGGATACTTTCCTGATGCGGGTTTTTGCTGATTTTTCTTTTGTTGTCCTGTTTTCGCCATGGACCGGTTTTAGCAGTCGCCCAAAAATAAACATTGCATAAAGGATAAGCTTCAATGTACGGTAGACACGCTATGTGTCTAGATGGGTGTTAGGAAATCCTTAGACGTTAATTAACACTAAGTCGACCGTCTGGTTGAACTTGTCTCGGGTAAACACCATCTCCTGATCATCGAGGTGACGTGTTTACCGGACTGGTGTGTTTACAGATTAACGAGTCATTACAAAAATGGCTCGTTAATTATTCATAGCATTTTCTTTTTCTGGACTCTTCTCTTTATTGCTTTTTGATTGCACGACGCACCACATCCAAAAGCGCTTTCCGCGTATATAATTTTTTTCAGATAGATACCTTTCAATCGACTGTCATTAACTATTTTTTTTTTTTTTTTTTTATTCACTGAAGTGACGTATTACAACAGGAAGATTCTGTACCCCTCTCAGAGCTTAGGCCCTATGTGAGAGGCACATTTTCACCAGTACCCCGAG
>JAQGBY010002343.1:0-23529 GCA_034698785.1 Mycogona germanica
TCTCGAAAATTTCGATCCCGGGGTACTGGTCGTTCCCCCTCGCACAGTGCCCAAGCACCATGAGGGGGACGTAAGCCCGGTTGACTACAGTTGATGGAAACTAAAAAAAAAAAAAAAAAAAAAAGAACTCGGCAACGAAGATGATTAGAGTAGAATATTTAAAACAATATTACACACAGTATGACAATTATGATATCGCGTATAGTACATACTACATGTGCATAATTCCTCTACCTCAAGCTGAGGCAGAGGTGAAGACCTGAAAGACAGATGATTCTCTTTCCCCTGTCACGGATCCTCCCCTCCCCCTTGAGTGTAATATTGTTTTAAATATTCTACTCGTATCTCACTGGAAGAGTGATATAAAATCTATTTTAAATCATCTTTGTTGCCGATTTATAATTGTAGTCCTGCTTAGTCTTAACTACCCTTGCATTTTTTAAACTTGCAACTCGGTGTAGTGATAATACCCGAGACGTCACATTGTACTAGTCGGAGAGTGGCGACCATCTTGGGTTAGTTGTCTCACTGTGCATAATCCAAAGGCGTCGATGAGTTACCCTCATACATAGAAATATCAACAGTTTCGAATCAAGCTTTTTTTTTCGAGAGTTTTTCACTTCCGCATTACTCCAGGCTACAACCAACACCACCGCCACCTCGTGTTTGTCTGTCCTTCTCCGTTACGTTGCCAAAGCCTCAATCAATATTTGTCCTTTGCCACCTTTCGCTCAGCAACGTCTTTTCGCGCGTGGCTCTCTTTTCTATCCCCACCCTACCTTACCCCCCTCATCCCCGATCTTGTCGCAGTTTTTTTTCGGCTTCCAATCTCGTCTGTGTCACTTGTACTGCAACCACTACTTTCTCCGTCCCCACCCCGTCCGTTTTAAGACAAGGCGGATCCGAGGTGACAGTGCGGCGACAGAATTTCCTTCCTCTTCCCCGGGCCCGGCAGTTTCTGTCCCGTCCGTGCGAATTTTTGTATTGTCGATGTCTCTCGCACATTGATGTATTTTGTTCCTTTAAAACTCTTGCAACCCGTTTGTTTACTGTTTTCAATGTCCTGAAAAAGATTTTTTCCTGTCCGGTCGCTGCTCCGTTCGAACGCCACCCGTGCTGAGCAAACTTACGAAACGGGGGGTTTTTCCATTCAGCCTGTAGGATCTTCGCTTGAGAGGAGATTGGTTAAGGAAGACAGAGTGGCGCACAGCATGTTGCACCAACTGAATCTTGCCACTTAGTTGACCAACATGTTTACGGCTTCCGCGCTTGACAGTTATTGGGTGCCTCTGGTGGCGTTCCTGAGAATCAGTCAGTTCGTTGAAGTCACAATTAACGCACAGTGAGCGTTCCTAGTGCTCGTATCTGAGGCGGCGGATACTGACGATAATTGCAATCTTTCAGTTGATTATCGAAATGTGCGCCACCTAGAGATAAAGCGTATCGCCCATTTGGTTCTGTATCGGTGATTTTTTCTAAGTTGTCGTTTTATGCTGTGCTCTTTGATATAATCCTTTTCGGAAGCTTTCCATCCGCTTGTACTTTTCTCCTGAGAGTTTTTTTTTCATCAAACTCTTTTAATTTATTGCGTTTAGCAAACGACGTTGAAAGAACGGTTAAGTTTTTTTCTCGGTACTCAGTTTGCTGGAGCGCACGAATTTTCTGCGAAAAAAACAGTTAAGGTTTCTTCTATATATTAAAACTACCGATTTTACAAAAGAAAAATAAAGAACTGATTGGGCCTTAAAGTGTTGTAAAGACAGAAAAAATTTACGTTCCAGGCGCAGTCCATGGGATTTTTTGTCTGTTTTCACTCTGCGTAGGGATGCAAGGCGATATTTACAGGATCGATCATTCCACGTTTGGCTCCTAGGAAATGCCATTTTTATTTTGTTTAGGTGTGCCAGAAACCAGCTTGCTGATATCAAATCCTTAATCGCTTGTGCGTGGTGGGCAAAATATGATACTTCCATGTGGTCAAACGTGGAATGCTTGGCGGTGTAAATTGAACCTAAGAGGAAGTGAATAACTCAGTGTGTGTGTGTGTATGTGTGTGTGTACTTGGGCCGATACCACCTAAATAAAATATTTATTTACGGATGGCGACGATTTAAAAAAAATACGAAAACAACATTGCGTCAGCATTGGAAGGAATTGATTTGAAAAATAATTTTTTTGCCAATGCTTCCAAGTACGTAATAAATATCTAGCCAACATGCACCGTGTATATCCGCATATCCCTGAACACTGTGCGTTGTATATTCCGAATATTCCACCGTTCATATGTGACCTTTTATTTACAGAACTCTTTTATTCATGGATTCACTAAATTTCATTTGAAAATGTGCGTTACCAATGCTTCCTCATCGCTTTCTCATTTTATTCACCGCATACCCGACCTATACTGTACGCTCGTATATTTGTATGTTTTATATTGTATTTAAAATTATTTATGTTGCACAGTTTTGCATGAACAAACACATAGTATTTTCTTCCTCTATGGTGAAATGTCTACTCAAGTGCGCGGCCAATAGCATCCGTAGTAATATTAAAAGTGCTGCCCCTGGATTTCGCAATGGGTCGCAAACGTAAGGTTATGCGATAAGGCTGAACTGAAATTCGTCTACTCAATTATTGAGTGAATTGAAGTTAAATTTAATGTGGCCCGCCATGAAAGTCGAATTAAACATGATGCATTTTAAAAAACAGTATGTTAATGCACCTGGCAAATTAGACTGCAACATTTCATTAAAAAAAATGAAGTTTTCAATCGAATATTTCGCAACGTCTCATGAGTTGTCACTACAGAGGGTATAGCAGATTCGTACATAAAATTACAAAGATGTGGTCATTTCTCTTAACCCAGATCCTTAAATGTAAAATCCCAGGTTTCCGCTACCTTGTTTCAACACTAGTCGTCCCAATTAGTAACCGGGATACCAAAGGGTGCATTGTCCCATTTTTTATTTCCCGGTTTCATTTCCGCTCGCAAATCGGATTTCTAGTTCCTGGTTAGCGAGTGTGCACTGCGTCCGTGGTAGTGGTGGTGGAAGGCCATTGGCCTAATGATTATTTTCGTCCATGCTCTTTGTAAACCGCGAGTCGGTGGCGCTAGGGGGTGCTGGCGTCGTGGCGGGCGTCGTATTCAATGCCATTGTTATGTAACTAACGACGTCATTAGCTTCTGGACCACGTGCTGTGCCCACCCGTTCTATTGTGACTATTTTCTATGAACTTGTTCCAAAGACCCTCTAGATAGGTGTAAAAATAAATTTCACCCTAGGCTAAACAAAATTTATGTTTTTCATATACGAATACATTCATTGTACAAATCTCTGTAAATTCAAACAAATAAAAAAATCGATGTTTTAAATTTTTCGTTTAAACTATCTTCGTTGCCGAGTTCTAATTGTAGTCCACCATCGGCTCTACAATCGGCTCCTATTCCATTTTCTTTGAAATTGTCTTTGCTATTATGCATCTAAGAAAATGGTAGTAAAATTTGGCACTAACATTTTAGATTATGCTTGATATTCCCTATATACCGATAATTAAATTATCGAATTTTGATTATTTTTATGTGTCATATCTTGAAATTTACTTACAAAGTGCCTGGGGCCTAAATAGGATAAATCTAGTGCTATTTGTGTGCGCTGTGTTGGCAATCCAAATGACTGGTCTCAGACCAGTTACGTGGTGTAGTCGAATTCAGATTCGAAACGCGCACCGACCTCCGAATGCTCGTACTCGTTGGAATCACGTTCTGCACTGAAGAATTATCCCGCAACCTGTGTCGATAGTATGTATTATGATTATATATATCATAATGTATTATATATAGTATGCATGATAGCCATCGGAAATGAGGCAATCTCTTTGTCAAACAGCACTAAGGTTTTGCAACTTGAGATACAGTAGTTCGGTTCCCCGCCTAATCACATTATTGGAGTGTCTCTAAATTGGCATGCTTAATATGAAATGGTGAATCTTATAGTGATGTAACTCGGATATTTTTCGAATTGAGAAACAACGAAAGGTTTGTCTAGATGCATCAACATAGAGTTCCGTGTACCGACCCAACTTTCTCTGCCCTCTAATGCAATGATCTTGATTGGCTTACGTCACATTTTCTTTCGACAGTTTCACATGCAAAGCCATAGCTAAAAAATATCAAAAATTCGAGCGCATCAACATTAGAAAATGGTCACAGGATTCGGGCACCTTGAAAAGTGCCACCCCGATATCAATGTACGGGAAATTGTGTTATATTTTAGATTTTTAAACTTAAGATATTTCTTACGCAGCTTGATTGTAAGATTACTACTGTCAGACGAAATATCGTGGGTTGATTTCAGTTTGCGAATCAGAGCCAGCTTCTTTAATCGGATAGGTGGTGACGCGAAACAAGGACAAAGAGAGGTAAAAGGGAGTAAAGATACCCGGATGAGTGTGGGAGAGGGAGGTTATCCGAAAGCGAAAATAATGTGTGCTCATTGGAAGACCTCAATGGATAAAAGAGTGACGTGATACGCCATTGTCTTAGATATCGTTAATTCGAGCCTCTCTTTTCTTTCTTTCTGTTTCATTCTCTAGCTTTCTGTGTCCGGAGTTTCCGTGACGATTCGCGTTTGTCACTGACATACCACGTTGTCTTATATTGTTGTACAGTACATGTACAATGTATCATCATTCATCCCCAATTGTAGTTATTTTCTTGTTTCGTAATCGCAAAATCATAAATGAGCTGATGATTTAGGTCTTATTTAAATTTCTTATAGTCCATTTTTAAATTAGAGTAATTTTGGTGTTCAATTTCTCACATTTTTTGTTTCTAACTGAAGTACCCGGTGATCAGCGATTTTTTTTATCCTACAGAGATAAATGCAAGCACGATTCAATTACTTATTGAAAAGTTTGCTTATATTTATTGTATAATTTGATAACTTTGCTTTACAAACGTTTGAAATTCGTTGTAATTCCCGAGATTGGTTTTAGTCTTTTGCGTTTAACTTTGACGATTATTCAATGTCCCAAAAATACAGTAATTTTGTTCTATCGTCATTTTGTCAATATATGCGGCCTTAATCGGATTTAATTGCTGGCAAGTAACGCCAATGAAATTCCTACGCCGTCCTTAAGAAGTCCACGGAAGTAAAGCCGTGGGACCCGTGCTTTTACGATTTCAGAAACACGTTAAAGATCACTAAATAGGTAGCTTATACCAAGCCTGGGCTAGGCAAAATTACCAGGTCGCCTCCTGGGGTTTTTTAGGGTTAACACGCTTGTGGACCTCCTTAACAAATATCTTAGAGAACGCCAATGCGCCAGTCGCGACACCATATTTTCAGACATCCTGTTTCACAGTGTGAATGTAAGTATCCTTATGAATGCATCCCGTATACTCTGTCGCGTTTCCTTCGTTGTAAATAGCTATCGCATTGTGTACACAGTTTGATTCGGGAGCCGCTTATTGTATACATGTATATCTTGGGACACTATCTCTGGTCGCACAACATGCACACACAAATACGGTTGCTGTACCTAGGCTCAAAATCAAGCGAAGAACAAGAGAGGCAGAGCCAGTTTTTAATCCTTTGTCTCGCGATGCGGCCTTGGCGCTATACCGTAATTAGTGGGCATCTTGGCACGACAGCCATTGTCGCTAAGTAGGTTAATGTGTGTGGTTTGCGTGTCTGGAAATGTAATAACAGATTTTAAGAAATCTCAGTTATCCGATTCGAGTTATTTGTTGTGAACATCATCTATGATGGAATTCTCATAATGCACACGTAATTAATTCGTTAACTCAGTCACGTAATTCACTCGTTAAGGTGTAGTTATCGCCTAAAGCAACCAGAAAAGATAAAGAATTACATTGAAATACTGGATCATCAAATGTACAGTTTTGGATTAATAATCATCTTATTACGAGTGAGTGCAGAAAAAATTGTTATTTGCGGAGAAAAGGGATAATTTGAAAATTTCTTTGTCAAAATTCATCGTCTTGAAGGTAGGTGATCTACAATGAAGCGAAACAGCCCGTCTTCTGGTGATGGGTCGTCTTTAAAATGTTACCACGGCGAGAAAGTAGAACGCGAATAACCGGTTATTGCGGTTACCAAGTCAGGCAGACATTACCAAAATGCCACTGAATTAGATTCATATATTTTTTATACCATTGATAGTTTTTATCCCGTTTGTTGAACGGGCTCCTTCCTCGTGAAACATTATTACCATCCAACGGGTCATTTGATCGATTTGGGTTACTCAGTCGTTCAGCCGTGAGAGGTTTCAGATAGCGTTAGTTGAGTAACGCGCATGCGAACACAAATATGATTTATTTTCGATTAATTAAACAGCCCCAGTAGTGGTGTTCACATATGTTCTCGTGTTTTAATGATCGACTGGCATCGAATTTAGTCTGCGATAAACGAGACGCAATAAAAAATTTATCAACCGACAGCGTCAACACTATCGTGTGCCACGCGCTATCTCGTTTTAATGCCAAAATAGAAGGCCACTCATATCCATACTTAATTGATGAATCTATTATGCAAATTAATACCGTGGCGATGCCAAATCTCCGCCCGCCAGTTGGGACTCCATCGTCCAATTCCTGGAGCTGCGATCGACCCCAATGTGACCTCTTTGTCCAGCCTTGGTCCCTCTCGTGAATCTCAATTAAAATTAAAAGGTAGAAATCCGATGCAATGATCATTACTTGGTGGACCCACTTTCTTTCTCCCTGATTAGTTTTTAAAATGTTTACTTGACAAAGGAGATATTTTACATCATTTCTTGCATTGTGTAGGACCCGTCATTTGGTGTGTTGGTCTCCGGTTTACTTCCATTCACGGGATCTTATTTATTCGTTCATGGAATATGAGTGACATTGTGACCTCAATCAGTGTCCTAGTACTCGTGCAACTATTGACGTTGTCTTCTACCATTTCGCCTCTATGGTTTATGTATTGGTGGTGACTGGAATCGGTCCCACGATCAATCTGCCAATCGACAGCGCTGCCTATCGCTCGCCCCCCGCTCGCTCTCTCTTTTGCTCACGACCAGTGTCTGGGGAATCGGAATTTCAGATATTATCGCTTCGGCCATGTTTATTCATCGATGTTCGGCAAAATGAATTTCGGACAGGATCGGACAACTAGGTGTACAGGGTGCTCAGATTTTCTCAGCCATCTTCGGACTATCTTCGCAAAAGTCTGATATTTTGTTAGATATTAGCGTCCACGCTACATTTTCGTTCAAATTATTTCGCCTGACATGGGCTGGGTGCTTCGCAACAAGCTCTCACGCAGTTTCATAGTCTGATGTTAAAAAATTGAATAAGAGAAATAGAAAAAATACTCAGATAAAATACACTCTGCCGTTCATTAATAAAAAACAGTCTATTGTAATTATTAAAGCGGCGATGTTTATGGCTATATAATTGCCCGAATTATAACCAAGAATAAATTAAACACAACATTATGAAGGACTCTAACGCTAATGTGACCCTGTTTCAGATCAATAATTGTGAAACAAATGGAGTAATTAATTTTGTTGCATTTATGACCGATCATTCTTTAGGTTTCAATCGTTTTTAAAAGTTAACGTCCGTATCCATAATATTGTTAAAATGTCGTTGAAAATTTTAATTCTGAAAACAAATTCTGATGTACGCGCGCGTTCGTTCACCCTGTACACGGAATGGAGTGAGCCTTTAACAGGCGCGGCTTGTCGTATTTATTTTCGGTGCGGCCTATATGACGCCCTGATTCGCTTTTGTAGCCCCCCTTTGTTGAGGCGTTAGTGTTCGTCGCTGATCGCGTCTGTCCCATCAGGTTAACTTATTGAGCGAAATGATTGATGATCGAAGTCTGCACGTAAGCGCCGCACAGAATGATCGCTGTTGTCATTTCAAACGTAATCGAGCAAAATGTGCAGCGGCGGAAATTCTACATTGTTGCGCGCTCGCTTTGCCGCTTGATAAATTTCAAAGTTTCTCGAAATCTGCTCATTTTTTATATGGTTGGCTACTACGTAGCGTGGGCGACCTCACCATTTGGAAGACCTTCGAAAAGATTAATGAAAATAGGGGTTTCAGCCCATTTGCGATGCCTAGCGTTCCTTTGAAATCGAGAATTTTTTTTGAAAGCTGGTTGAGTTTTTAGATTTATCGCTACCCTGATATCGAGCCGTTTTTTTCTCTTATTAATTGATCTGAAAAATGTAACACCTTGCATTATATTTCCATGTTACGTCTAAAATAAGTCGTGTGCATGTAATTAATAAAAAAAGTGGTCGAATCCGATATTATTTGTATGCATATACATACAGTATACATGCATGTATATGTGAAATATTTTCCAAGGTTCCAGCTATCATGTTAATCAATCATACATAAAGAAAATGGGGAATCAAGGCACATTTGAGAATTGCGCACATTATTAACATGCAAAAAGATAACGGGTTGCTAAATCTACTATCTGATAGTATTCGAAGTTTATTTTTTTTCTTATTATCGGCGATGCATTCAGGTGATCGTTTCGCTCCATTTATTCAGCATTCGTAATCGTAAATTACTATCCACTGTGGCATAGAGATAGAGGACTTTATACACGTCTGTGAACGCTTATCAAGCATCCGTCAACTAAATGTATTTTCGGCTCGTTTTTGTCGTGACAAATTTTCTCTCGTCAAAGTTAACTGATGATTTTTTTTGGATAAAGCGCTCTCTCCGAGTTGTCTGTCTGTATGAATAGCTCGTTTTTAGATGATAAATATGGAAATTATTCAAACTAGGGAGCGTTGAGCATGCCTGTACCATTGCACAGGTTCTCCTTTTTCGTTCAATTTAGTTCACGGAACCGATAGTTCGACGACGCCCAGGTCGAATGCCTGCCTAAGCTCAACGAAGGCGTGTGCGTGCGAGATGTGTATAGACTTTCGCTTGTCGTGATCTCAGTCGCTGCTGTCAAAACCGTAACACCAGCAGAGGGCGACGGGACGACTGGTGTCGCCACCTGTCCGTCAGTTTTGTCGGCTGTGTTGGCGGCGGCTGATGTTATTTCCCGTCAATCATTTCAGGTGTCTCGCTTGACGGGGACATGGTATTTTTGTCACGGTATACTTTTTTGGGGGATCGCTAGTGTTGTCTCTAAATTTCCTGCATGCTTCTGTCATTTTTTATTTTTTCTCCGCAATATTTTCTTCTTCAGCTAGATACGATGGGATATGAGAACTGTAGTTTCCAATTGCTCTAATGGTCTCTATTACTAAGAACGATTTGTCGTACTTGGTGTAAGTACTACCTGATGTGTTGGCTCTCTCGACTGACTGCACAAATGCTTCTCGCAGAAACTCACCTAGCGGTAATTGCAAAACAGTGACAAGTACAAAGAGACGTAAAAATACCAAGTAAATAAATTAATGTTATTTTTCTGCAATTTTCGCTCGGTTTGCTTTTTGTACGACGCATTAATCTTTCGACTTTCTCATAGAAAACTAGTGGTACCAATTGAGTTTGTGGTACCTCTTTACCCATACAGTAAATTGTCTTAAATGATTACATTTTTGTCCAAAGATTGTTTAAAAACAGCGAACGGACATTTCTGTAAAATAATCATGAGATTCCTTTCGTTTACAAGAATTGTGAATGTCAAAGAATTTTCGTTCATCTCGTGTACGGATAAAGTTTTAAGTTGTTCGTAGTGGTCTTACCGCGGTTTGCCATTTCATCACGTTTTCTCTGAATGCGTGGAAGCACGCATCGGTGTGTCGCCGGTCTCTCGGAGGTGAGATCGCGATCTTCGAAGAGCACGCGAACTCCTCGACCTCCTCCCAACTTTCCACCCCCCCCCCCCACCCACCCACCACCCAAAAAAATCTTTGATAATTGTGCGGGTGTCGTTAGCATGCGTGTCATGCGCGCCGCCATATTTTATATCGTCATGTTGTTCCTCCCGTGACCCTCTGCGCAGTCAAGTTACTCTTACAGTGTGCGAACGAGCGACCACCGAATTATCAGACTGTGCCTACAGCTGTTGCCCTGATTGATGTCGATGTGCTCATCAAAGTGGATGGACAGTCAAGGGTGGTTTTCGTGTGCTTTCACATTGCTGTTTCTTTGTGTTGTGTATCACATCACACATCATTACCAGATATGATGACGAAATAAAAATTTGTATAAAGTCATACCGTTCCCATACGTCGTCATCAGTTGTTTTGGTTATTATTAAGATGGTCACACAGGATTAGGCTATAAGCGAATAACAATTATTTCCTGACATTTGATGCTGATGTGTTTCCAGTATGTACTCTAATGAGTACATTCTTGTCGAATCAAACTCGTTTAAGAAAATCTTTATTGAATGCGTTTCTCATTCCAAGTTTCTTGCATTTTTATTTGGGCAATAGCCGTGGCGTCGTTGCAGTCGTATATTTTGACGGCGAGTTCAAAATGTGGCACGGTAGCGTCAGGCGTTAAATACAACGAATATTTAATAACACTTAATTTGGTTTACTGCAGGAGGTCTGCGGAGGAGAAACTAACGGTGTGTGTAGGTGCGTGTGTGCATGCATGCTATAGAGCGGCGGACCCGTATATCGTCTTGTGTGTGATGCCTGGGCGATAATCTTGACGATGATAATGATGATGATAGTTATGTCTCGCGCTCTCAAAATGTCTTGCAGCTCCTCCGCCCCCCCCTTCCCTATGCCACCCACCAACCCCTTCCTCCCCACATATGCATGTATATACCTCGCCTATTCCTGTAATCGAATCACGCGCGCATCGCGCCGATATAAACCTCCGCGCACGTACACCATCAAGTTACGTGTGTTCGTGTGTATGTTAGGTCGGTGCTGCGCCAGGCAGGTGTGCGATTTTGGAGACACTGGGGTGGGGGAGGGTCGCATTCTGGGCCGAGCGCGCAAGTTAGAACATCGCTTGTATGCAATTGTCAATCGTCGGTTGTCATTGGCGCCGCTAGTGGCACTTAACCCGCCAAATCCATATTCATCACAATAGGAGCTATGAAAACGTTTACAGAGTAGTACGTACTCCATAGTAGGCGATAACGAACCATCGATGGTTATCCGATCATCAATTTACTAAACTTGCAACGGACTAACTGATTCTGTGGAACGCCAACCGAGGGTACCAAGCTGTATCTGGTTCGATTCCCGGCGCGGGCTCTTGATTGTGTCGACCCCGGGGTACTGATCAAAATGTGTCCCTGGCATAGTGCCTAAGCATCAAGGGGGATACAGAAACGCCTGTATATATTGCAGAGAAGAAATCCTGTTCGTCGGTTCATGGTACTCACGAAGGTCTCGGATATTGTGTTGCCATTTGCGCTACCCACTAGATCTCAGATAGAACAGGATCTGGGTTAGGTGGTGCGACCCATTGTGCCCTCTGGCATGGTGGGGACAACCCCGGTTTTGGGATGGCGCCCGCAAATTTCCTGGCGCGCGCACTAATTCTATTGGCCGTTCGAACCGCGCGTTCTTAATGCGCGTGCGTTCAAGCACGTACGCGTGTTTCGGATCAGACATGCTCGCTCACTTAGATCGAAATGTTCCCGGTGTTCCGGACTGGTTTGGACGTTCGGGGACTTGCTTAGACTGTCCCGTCGGTTTGTTTGTGATGCTGGGTACTTTGTGACGTCATGAAGTGATCTTAGTGAACGTCTTGCAAGTCGAAAAGGTTTAATAATAGAGTCCGATCCGAATAACAGTCAAAATTTGCCTTGATTTTCCGACCCAGACGTGAGGGGTTTGAGCGCTAATGCTGGTGGATCTTCTTAACATACAGTTTATTTATTTTTATTTTCTTATGTCATTTTAATTTCCGGTTTCGCTCGTCCTTGTGACGGGCTAACCCACTTGCTTTAAATATTTAAACTTTTTGTATCGCTATAATAAGCTACAACGCCATCGGCTTGACAGATAAGTCATTTTGTGAGATCAATAAATTTTAATAGCACTGATCCCGTTTCATAATGTGGTACAAAATTTCCTGCAGCTGTTATTTTTTATGGAAGTAGAGTAGGTAGGTATGCATATACGGGTCTAAGCCTAAAGATTCGAGTCTGCGTTATTCATTAAAAATTGAATTGTGGATACCTATTCCGTACAGTCGCAACGGCATAGGGAACCAACCGAAAAACCAATATTAAATTTCGTGTTCGGCAAATACCCAAATTACGAATGTACAGCATATATTGAAGCCGGCGGGCAAAATGCGGAAGCAAAATTTCGATTGCCTCTGCCTGGCATAGTCTTAAATTGTCTACGGAATTTCTGTCTGTCCCTCCCCCCCCCTAGTCCCTCCCCTCCCAGTCCGCCGATAGTCTATATTCGGAAGCTCGAGTTACCTTAACGTCGTTGAATTATTTCTCATGTATTGGTTCGTCTCCTGGTTGTAATAAGCTATTTCTCGCGTCGTATAGACATAAAAAGTTTATGTATTTTTTGTGCTACCTATACTGACGGCGTTCGCTGCAGGACTGACACATTTTGATGATGGTTTATTTACTGGGCCATCGGAGGATATGTAGGCAACGATGTCTGGCTGTCTGCGCGTGTCGTTGACCCCCCATGACGTATACTGGTGACGCGAAATTCGATCCTGACACAATTGTTATCTGCATTTCTGGTGGGTGAGTAGTGCTATTGATTGGGATATTGGTTGGGCATCGAGAGAGCTCGTGTGGTCAACATTTATTGTACAACCTACCATATACTTTAACATATATACAGAGAGTCTGCATGTAAACTTGTGCCACATTGATTAGAAATAAAAAATTAAAAAAAATTGCCATACTTTTGCCGACAAGTAGACAAAATGTAAACCAAAAATATTTTCGTTTTATGGTGCACCGATAAACTGCCTATTTTTGTTATAAAATATTTACATAGCTTCGATTGCATAATAGAGGCAAAAGGATTATTAAGAGCATTTATAATGTAATGGAAGAATATTCGTTTTAAGTATATTGTAGGTTGTCCTTCGTGTAGCTACGATCCATTGTGCGTTATGATGCTGGTATGCAGCATGTTAGGTTTATTAGGGATGTTTTGGACGCTGTGTCGGATCAATCTTGAATCGCACCGCGTTAACAAAAACAGGGAAACCTAGTTACGTGTAACCCCGCGGCACGGACTGCATCATCGCATTCACCATGTTCTTCCATTATTTCAGCTATTTGAAACTTGTCGAATCATTGTTGTGTTGTGGCTGCGTCCGTTTCTCGACAAGATTTTGAGTCTGAACCTCGTATTATTTTTCCAAATTGTTCGACGCCACCCTCTTCGCCCCATCAATCAGTTTGCAGGTGGACTGGCGGCTGTCTATATTCGAACATGCAATTCATGTCGAAGTTTCAGAATTTATTTTTTTGCTACATGAAGTCAGTCATGTGGGAATTCTACTCCCCCGTCTTGTTGGCGGCGACGGCGTCTTCGCCATAAATCCAAAACGTGTCGTTTTTTTTGTGGGGACCTTTCCCCGACACATCGACTACTGCGCCACCTGGTGGCTGACCCGACAGAATTACGTAACCATGAATTATGTGCATCCAAAGAAATGCCAGACTAGAACACGGGTAGGTGAATCCTACATCAATGAAGTGTCCAGTCGACTTAGATAAAACAAAAATACTAGTGTCAGAATAATTCACTAGTACTAACATTGCTGCTGGCGAAGTCAGCTTCAGAGCAACTGGGAAAATTAACAAACGTTTGATTAATTATGCACGAATAATACTTCTGAGCTGTTAGCGCAACATCATGGCTGCATATCACTAATACTGGCAGCGCGTCTCCAGTTTCAATATGATACGTTTCAGAAACTGGATTGCAAGTGTCTGTATGGCAAGCGACTGTACAGTAGCTGATTTCCAGACAGACTTTCAGTTTCTATATGTGAATTTCTTTGTTTTGAGCCGCGCCAACATGCATTCGGGCAATGAACTCCAATGTAAGTCGGCTAGACCAATCATTGTTCAGATGTCGATAAGAGAGATAAAGGGACCAGAAATCTCAGTCTTGCTTTTTTTATGTGTGTCACAAGAGCTTTAGCCGACATCTATTGGAGCGATGGGCCACATTGAAAAGTGCCAATTTCTGGCCCATTGTTCCGGTTTCGAATCTCCACATCGCCTTTTCTGAGCCAGCTTAAATTAGAGAACAGGTGACAGTGGTAACAGGTTATGTCACTCGTTTGGAAATCGAACACCGACTATGGATTGAACTTTCAGTAGTCTTATTTTATTGGTTCTCAAACTATTTTAAAGTTGTATTCTAGTAAACAACGCATTATGATATCCTATCAATATAACAATAACAATGTCAACAACGTTGATATTGGTGGCCAAATCAAATCGCACTAAATCCGTGTTTCATTTAAAATCATATTTTTGTTTTCTCATAACCAACGTTTCATTTAAATTGAAGTTCTTATTTAATAAGTTACGTGTGATTCACGTTAGTCACGTTGGTATGTTTTAATGTGAGTTTCATCGCGTATACAGGGCCAAACAAAATAGAAGCACAATTGTTTGTCTTAAATTGTTAAAAATGAACCTGTTTTATTTTTATGTCTTTTATTCTTTAATTTTCTTTTTATATATGTACCTGTGTATAATATCATTTAAATTCCACCTATGCCATGACTTGCTCATTGGGCCGAATACATGAAATAACGGATGAACGGTCACCTTTAGAGGTCTACGAAAACATCTTTTAGGCGACAGGCTATAATTTCCAGCAATATTTTGTTATCGAACTTCCTAATCTAGCGTTAAGACTTGCTCGTTCCTAGTCCAGCACCTGCTGGTGACTTCCAAATTTCGTATATACACACACTGTCTACTATTTTTCAAATTTTTTCGCCCCAGACCCTTCCTGCCTGTTCGTTCTTTTGTGAGGGGAGCAATTTTCTGCTGTAAATCATCGGTTATCTTTTTCCAGCCGCGGAGATGTTTTCTGTGTTCGAAAGAGCTGCGTGGAGGATGTGGTGCCATGTCCGCAGAAACATAACAAGCTTTTGGGTTATATACTGTAGAATATGGTATGTCCACACAGAGTAGAGTAAGTCCCACATTGGGATACGAATTCTAGCCTAGAACTAGCCCGCCTATTCCGTACATTTTAAATCGTTTGTCATGTCATGGCTCGATAGCTTGGAAACGAACGAAGCACCACCTGTCCTGTGTTGAAATTGTCAATTCTGTTCAACAAAACCTTATAAAAGTGAAGTTTCGTTTGCATTTCGAAATACGGATGATTTTGTTCACAAAATGGGGAACACACAATGTTTTTTTCTGTAAGCTAAATATTGTTTGAGGAGCCCTTTCATTGCTGTTTGATGGTAATGTGTTTACGACACACAGATCAGTGATTTCGTGACAATTTGTGGGGTGTTTCCGAAAGAATCTTGAGGCGCTTGCTTGTGTCTGTGTGACCTTTATTTGAGCATCTGCAGGATCGATAATTGGAACCAAGTGTGGCTGGCTTTGTTGATTAAAGGTCAGAGGATGACACCGGCGTCATCAAGCGATGATGCGAGATTCCAGTTGATATATAGTTGACAGTTTTGCTATCAGATTATGTGTCTTGCCTTGACATTTAAAGTATTAATTTTTTTTGCCTTACTTGCAGACAGTAATGTTTTTAGAATCGGTACTTTTCCAGCCATTCCTAGGTCTGGAGGTGATGTGGCACATCTGAGCGTCATCGTCGAGACTGTTTTTTTCTTTCAATACCGGAGACCACACCATATGCTGGCGTGACGTATATAGCTCCCCTCTCGCTCTCTCGGTTTGTGTGCAGCTGTTCTGAGGCGACAGGGACTCGGGCGAATTATTGACACTGCCGTCGAAATTCAACATTAATCATTCCTCGCTCTCGCGCTCTCTCACTCGCTCCACCGTCGTCTTCGTCAACCCGACAACCCCACCTCCCTCTTACCTTATTTTGCGCCCTACCACCATCACCCACTCACACACAAGGGTGCTTCCAAGCATGCACCTTTCCCGCCCGTTTCTCTGATTGGATGCGACGCTGTGACCCTCCTGCGCAACGAAACCCCAGACTCAGCACTTTCATGTCAATTTATGTCGCTCATGAAATAAGATTTTTCTGATCTGCAGTGCAAGTATGAGCCAAAAGCGAATTTATCTCCTTAACATCAGCAACTGCTCGGTCCTATGTTGCAAATGACTATTGATTAAAATTACCCTATGTGGTGATGATCGTCGCTTCGGTCTCTGTGCGCATGGTCTCAGGTGGTTATAATTCTTTTTCTAAATTGTACACTTTCATTCTCCTGATTGTCTAAGGAGGAGGATGCGGGCGATGTACCCCAGCATCCCATGCCCCCCCCCCCCTTCTTCGGCTCATTGATTTATTTATGCTCGGTTTCCGTATTTTTTCCTCTCTTGCTCCAGGCGACATCTCATCTGGTCCCCTGAACATGGCGCCCCCGACCCACCGCCACCGCCAATTAACTCAATATTCCTCTTCCCCATCACTCGCTTAAACCAAAACCAACTTTCTGCACGGTGCTCCCTTAGGCACCGTCTCCATTACCCCATCTTCAGTACTATCCCGGTGACAACTGCCGGATATTGGTTCAACCGGGGTAATTTTGAAGCCGAGCACGGGACAAATTGCTAATCACTTTTAATTGATGTCGCCCTGAGAGTGCCCACCCATCCTAACGACATGCAAGATTCGAAACCAAACGCCATTAATCTTGTTCATACTTTGCTATGTTGTACAGTGATCGTTGTTCAGTACGGTTACAGTAGTCTGTTCTTGTTGATCTGTGTTCTGCGCTTGATCATTAGGTGGCTCACATTTCGTCATTTGCTCGGTTCAATTTTTGTCTCTCTGCGCTTAGTCCGCCAACAAGAATTTCAATTCACTTCCAAATAAAAAATCACTGAAACCTAATAAAAGGTGATATTTTATAAGTTCAAAAACCTACTCCTATTTAATGTCCATCCACATCTGCTAAGTACCGCCACCAAGAGGGCAAAAATAAATTGTAATGGATTATTGTGTCGATTATGCACCGGACATCGCAGGTGGTTGATGTTTTTTACTGGAGCAGATTCTATATACAGGGTGGGAATATTCAAATAGGTCAGTAATATCTATGAGCATCATTTCGTGTTCTAGCATTCTATTTCTTTGGTGTGATGCTGTATGGATGTGTTTGGCAAAAGGTGTAGGGATGTTCGCGGAAATTCTTATTTTGAAAAGAACTTTGCGGCGACTACTTCACTTGCTCATCGTTTCTAACGCCCCGTGTCTTGTATGCGCAGGCTACTGCTCGTTTTGGTCGTGTAGTGCGCACATATAATTAGCTGATGGGCGCCGATTGTGCCAGCAACAAGTTAGCGTCAACTATGTTTGACTGTTGACCGTCAACTGTGACATCAGAACTGTCGCAGTGCGACAAGTGGTGTCGGTTCTCGACTTTCTGTAACTACTATGAATTTCATTGTGACGCTCTCGCCCGAATTGCACGTTTCATTACATATTATTTTTCAATTTTCTAATTTTAAACTACAATTAATATGCATTTTTCCAGAAACATGCAAGCGACTGTTTGCTTTGACGAAACGACAAGATGTCCTATTCTTTTGAGTTGCAACTCAATATAGGCAAACAGTTTTATGAGACTCATTTGTAAATTTTATTGACATTAATCGTAAATGGTCGCTTTATTATCTTTTAGCGAATTTCAAAGTTTTGTATATGAAATTCGGAATGGGGTTTTAATACTTGGAAGTGTTTATTTTTAATTTGAACAGGCATAAGCGATTGGAACAATCTTTAGAAAAAATATAAAAATATTATAAATGCAACATTTTGATTGTTTCATGTGTCTGAAACATTTGAATGCAAAATATCATTTTAACAGGTCTACTTCCTGTATACCATAATCTGCGTGCGCTGTTTTGTGCTAGTATACCAAACAACACATGTAGTCAAAGTTATTCGCTGACAGTTGGTTCACCCTTTCTCCTTTATACGTACGAGCATGTATAAATGTACGCATGTATCTAGCTCCGGGGCCAAGGCGTGTGTACATGTAGGTACATAAGGAGAGAGATCGTGGTTTCTGTTAAGCGGTTGATTAATTGCGGTTATTTTTATTTATATCGACGAGTCTACGTGGAACGCCAAAAATAGATGCTCACTGGCTTTTGGTGCGTGGGCGAGGCGGCATATATATATATATAAATGCATGGGAGGAGGGCGCGTGTGTGGTGTGAGCGTGCGATGCTGCCAGATAGATTTATATGCGCTTTTTGGCCCGAAGCCACAACGATACACAGTAGGTTGGCTAAAAATACAGTTTGGCAGCAGTTGTAGCTACATAAAAATATGCATTTATAGTTTCCTAAAATAAACTGTCGGTTTAGTTTTTATGTGGTTTGGCGAATGCATGTTTTTATTTACATTCTTGTTTTGATTGGTTAACCCTATTTAATATGTATTATGGCCCCTGTTATGTTGGTGAATGAATTAAAGGTGAATTTGTGGGTACGCATTTGATTAAACGTCATGATTAAAAATTGTTGACTAAAGACAAGAAAGAAAAGTGGACGTCAAAAATAATTAATGAAAGAGCTGGGATTTAAGAAGAATATAATTCCGTTGTTGCGGGGTAATGAAACCGGAGCTCCCGCAAATTGTGTTGTCTCGCCTTGAAATTTAGAATCCCGGTTTGTGAATCCTAATTTTGAATTTCGGAAATTAATTTATTATTATAATTTTCATTTCCACGTTTAGATTTTATTCGACAGAAATTTACAACAAGGATAACCTAACGCAAATTCTCTGAACCCTCCCATTGCTTAGAGCAACATTTGAGGGTCCACCGAAATGTGTTGCAAAAATTAATTTGAGTGTATCGAATACAAACAAAATAGAATAAGTAAATATAACGTTTGAGTGGTCAATATGACAACTGGTCAATTGATTTATCTACTCAATATTTATCAGGAAGCTCGGTACATGATCGTATCTAAGCAATTATGACACAGTAATAAAAAACAAAAATGCAAATAATGTATTTTGATATTCAAGAATAATAAACTCATATAATAAACGACACAGCAGAATGCTGAATTGCCCTGGGAATGATCAAGGTTACGATAGACATGACATTGATTTTATTCCCGAATAAATTCATATATGCCAAAAATCGTGTGAATAATTTATAATTTACATCAAGTATACGATAATATCGTTTCGTATTATGGTCTTTGTTACGAGGTAAGAATAGTCACAAGAATTCACAAATTCACATAAGAATAATTACATTGGATAAGTTCGTATATTTTGCAATTATGCCAGTTTTCATTTTTACATTTATGAGGTTTGTTAACAGAAATTCGTCCATGGTTGGGAACATTAAAAAATGATAGTGTTGTTAGCCTAAACTGGTGCTGCACCGCATAGCAGCTTTGCCTTACAATTTGCCACTTTCGGGCGGAGCTTTACTCAGCTAGCATTACTGGCGCATTATCGTACAGGGTGTCAAAAGTGCTCACCGTACAAGTTTTGATTGTGATATCTTAAAGTTTTCATTGAGCTAGTTACAAGTCGATGCAAAGCAAGGTTATAAATTCGACGGGAACATAGAATATATGATTCTGAGAACCTAAAAATCACAAAGCAAATTAAACAATTTCTTCAAAAAAGAATTTGAAGAACGCGTAATAACAAAATGTACTTGCAACTAACTTCAAAGTGTTATCAATTTTTAACAAAATAAAATTTCAAATTTAAAAATTAAAAGAAGTTAGACCTCATAATAAATTTTAATATCAACTAGGTACCATTGCTATTTGCCCCGAAGATTCGATCTAACATTTTGACATTTGAGTACATCATTATAAATTACATACACCATGTTTACCTGCAACGTGATCTTAGTGATTTAATTTCACGTGAGTTTCTGTTTGGGGCAGTTGTTTGTGCCAGGCTTTCTGAGCAATATCTCGTCTGAGAATTTAGTCGATCGGAAGTTCGAATGTGACATTTGGCTGGTTAAATGTGCTACTAAAGTTGATGCAGCGTCTCGAAATTCGCAGTCGTGCACTTGGTGTCGTTAGTCCTGGGAATTCGGCATCTGCGGGCGAATAGCGCATTCAACTATCTAGTACGGCTTTTACATGTAATCGTCCCGATTGAGTCAAAATGCTGCTTCACATGACAGTTACGAAAATCGGTGTTAGCATATGAAACTTTGTTTATTTCGATACTTAATTGTCAAAATTACGAATTGCTTAGTTGAGCAACTTTACACAGTGTGATATTTGGCGCATACATTATTCCGTATACGTGTAATCTAAGGAAAGCAGTCCATTTCTTTTTTAAATCAGAAATTTAACTTATGGTTGGATTAATTTACAAAAATATTTGAAAAGATAATTTGATTTTAAAATTACGACTTAAAATCTTTACATGTAAACAATATGTAAACAATCTTTACAATGTGTTCAGGTTCTTCTCGCTGGATTTTCGCAATTTGCGCTCGCCACTTTTAACGCCTCGTGCCACCGTTAATCGTTAGCCGCTGATTGATGCTCGCCTGGCACTCGCTGACGTAGAAAATAAATCGTGACGTAGACATATGTATTTCGCCTGAGCGTTTTAGCGCGCGCACGCAGGCGTGTGCGAATGTGTGTTTTTTTTGCCTATCTCGTTTTTCTTAACTCTGCCGTCGTCACACGGGCAACACTGGCGGTGTCTACCGAGGAGCTACAAAGTCTCGATTGCCGGATAGAGAATATCTGGCTTCAAATTAAATGTATACGTGTCAGGGTCGCTTCATTGATTGACTTCTAAATGTGAAACAAGGTGACGTACCAGCCCTTTGAAGGTGCCTGTACTTTTTCCTTCTTAGACGACTAATTTCATGGCCAGTTTTCGGGCACTAGCTGCAGCAGTGACATGCAGTTTCTAAACTCGTCCATCTCTTTGTTGTCATCTCGTTTTTGGCGAGTTTTGCGTGTCTTACGCGTCAGGTGTGTAATTTCGTCGGTAGTGGCATTTTTGGTTGTTGACTTTGGTCGTTTCCTAACTTTGAGATAACATCACACTATATTTTTCACGCAAGCTCATTCAGGTTTTTGTTTACAGAACTTATTTTCTCGGCAACATTTAGGAACTGAAATTGCCTCCCGAACTCGTTTTCATGTGTTAGTTTTGTGTAGACAATGGCTCGCATGATATTTGCGTCCAAATATTTACTATTTGAATCGGCATGGTAGTGGATTAGGTTAATACAAATTAGGTTAGCTGTTAAGGTTGCATTGAGCCCGATTAAACCCCCAATTGGGAATAATATCAATTATAATTTAATAGAAAACACACAAGACACAGCAAGGCGGCGACCGTACGCGCAATCGAGTTCGACCTTCGCCAATATTAAATAATTAATTTTATTTCATTAAACAACCATATAGCAAGTCAAGGTGCTGGAACTGATGCAACCAACTAACTTCGGTTTAGAAATGTTTATATTTACTGATTATATCCTCTGTCGTCTTTAGGATGGAACACTATTCACTCACTTTGATGAAAAGAGGTCCACATTGATCGTAATGCCGAAATGCCTGGGGCATTACAAAAATTAAGTCATAGCCGGGATAAATTAAATTAGCCTGCTATTCTTTGAAATTCTGGCATATAACTTGTTTACTTAAAAATCTATTGATTTTCCCTGGCATCCTATTTGGTATAGGATAAGCTTAGCTACACGGGAAGACAAAAAAATTATTTAATCCCTTGGTTAAATGCCAATTCGAGCATTTGAAAATATTTAGTGCAAAACAGATTTTGTCTTTCTCTCAATCAAAGCGACCCAATAAAGAAACCCTGTTGCCTACCAACCTCTATTTCACCACCTTAGAGATTTTCCTCTCCGTTCGTACAACAGATGCAACTGACCCATCAGGTTAGATGCCGGCCACCGCGAGCTAACTAAAGACAATTCTATAACGGCGACTTATTTTTATCGGTCATTTTGAGCTACGCGTCTCCCCCCCCTCCTTCCCCACACTGGGCTCTTTTACCGAACCGCCGCCCACTGGCGTCCCATTTCCGACATGTAATCTAGCCACGAAGCCCCATTCGTTTTTTTTGTGGTGTAATCATGTACGTGGGACATTCAAAAAGCACATGCCAATTTCTACTTTGGCAAATAGTTAACAAAAGTGTAATTCACACAGATGCGCCTTGTATTATATCCCCTCTGGGCGTGACAGTTGTAATGAATTTTGTAACTACTCCGTCACGGGGCCCCACGGGGGGGGGGGTTAATGACAAATGACAAAATTAGTGTCATCAAGTGATACACTACAGCTCCAATGCGCTTTTCATTTTGAGTTTCAATATTTTCTTTTCAGTTCCTTCCAATATTTTCTTTTAAGTTCCTTCCAATATTTTCTTTTCACTTGCATTTTAAATATTTAATATTTACATACAGAGTGTATTATCCAATACAATACAATTATTATTATTAAATATATAACATTTTAAATATTTGCTCTTTCATCAGATTCAAGAATAATTACGATGTTCACTTTTTCTGTTTGAACAAATGCGAATATTGTTATTCTTGGAACTTGTTGATATATGTTTTCTTTTCAACGGTTATACATCCGCTATAAATTGCTTCAATGATATAAATAAATATCACATTCTTCGAAAACATCATATTCAGAATTACAGCAATTCATTGGGGGTTCCTTTGCTAAAGAAATGTTCTCTTCCGTATATTTACTGTATACACAGCCTCAAGTTCGATGCTTTGAATGCTTGGCATATTCAGCGACGATATTGACAATTGAAAAGAAGCTCGCTGCTCGAGAAATGGATATTATTGAAAAAAGGGTTTCGTTTTTCATGGTGTGTCTGTTTTTCTTTGTAAATAACAATGCGCCTGCATCGATCACTCGGTAAAAGAAAAATTTCGAAAGTACACTCGAAAATAAAGTCATCTTATTTTGGATATCGAAAACAATTTTTTCACGGTACTGTGTGTGTGTTTGAAATGTAGCACGAAAACAAAAAATGATTTTTGGTCGGAGCTGTTTAAAAGAAAACTGAGATATAGATTTTAAAGATTTGTGTGAAGTATCGTCTCGGTGTATCATCCGTGGATCATAGGTGGTCGATTTCGACCGGGTCGTCGTGCACTGTTAGTTTTATCTTCAAAGTGTGTTTAGTGATTACAAACTCGTCATTTGTGGATACATCTATAGTAGGGATTCAGATTGTTTTCAGAGTTGTCTGTTTCAATTTCAGGCGGGCGGAAATTATTAATTTTAAAATTTGATTAATACGAAGGCATGTTTTCCAGTTGGCTTAGTGGTCGGTGCTTGTTTACCTACGGATCTTTAGATGGTGAGTTTTTTTTTTGCTTCCATCAACTGTAGTCAACCGCACTACAGGCCTTACGTCCCCCTCATAGTGCTTAGGCACTGTGCGAGGGGGAAC
>JAQGBY010002344.1:0-23526 GCA_034698785.1 Mycogona germanica
GGATGCGAACCGACCAATAGGAGGGCGTATACCGGATCCTTGCCACAGGTGTTGCTGTTCATGAGGAAACGGAAGTCGGGCAAATCGCCCAATCGGTTTGTCCAAGGCGGTAGTGCTTGGATCAACTCATCACTTGTGGTAGTAGGTGGTAGTGGTTCACTCGTTGTGTTTCTGGAAGAAGGCTTTTCAGTTGCTGAATTGATATTGTCTCTTGAAGAATTGCAGCAAGTTTCAGCCAAAGTGGGGCCATTGATTCTCCAAGAGTGTTGTTGAATCAGACATGGCAAAATTAAAATAGACACCAGCGACAAGGCAACAAGTGGTATAATAATTTTTGGTCGGATCCAAACATTCATTGCTGTAAGAAATAAGAAAGAAATTAAATTTTATAAAACCAGCGGCAATATGGAATTCAAAAGAAAACATTTGTGAAATGTGGACCATGTCTGTTTTGACCATGTCAGAATCTCTACACCAACTCTTTTTTTTATTCAAAATCGCAAATTGGCATTAAAATGTCACATAAGAATATATTATATGTATATAAGAGGCAAAGTCGTACTTGAAATATAATAAAATAAAATATTCATAATAAATTCATAACGAATTCATAATGAAATAGGGATTGTCTCCGGGACAGCACCGACTCTGGTCGTCTTTTTTCGTCCGGTGCTGTCCCGGAGACAACCCCATTTCATTATGAATTCGTAATGAATTTATTATGAATATTTTATTTTAAGAATATATTGTTAACATTAATTGCTGTTTAGATGTCCACTTTAAACTAAACATAGTACACTTACACATAGTAAGATAATTACATGTAAATTATAAATTGTTGGAATAGATTGAGCGACAGAACTGTCGTCAGTTGGGCTCATTAATTTTGTTGAAATTTTCTTAAGACTCATTTTTTCCAGTACCCCTTAATTCTCAGTATTCTTTTTTGGAAATGTTAAACGCTTCAATTAATCAAATGTAGCACAGATTTTGTTCGGAAATTTGTTATTGTTTGGTTAGGCCTCGATCTTTTGAATGGTGATGATGGACACTGAACGACAATATTCTATACAATGAATTTGAAAATTAGGTTTACCTTATATGAGGATGTTCTTTCGGTTATAAGGAAGTGACGTGGAATCACCAGATTGTGGTCACGACGAACACGTAGAGCTCCAAGAAACTAGGAAAATTGATCTAGACAACGGAATGCAATTGCTCGGTTGCAATTGCAACGAAGCATAATTACCATTACTGCTACAATCATTACAGAAATATAAATACGTGTATTCATTTAGTGTTGCGCTCTACACTGAATATCTAGGTGGCTCACATTTTGTCTTTTGGAAAGACGACCACGAATTAATTACTCGTAATTCCAGATTCCAGCCACTTGGGGCGCATAGACAGCCAGAAAGGGGGGTGCGGCCCTGGAGATTCCAGTCGTCCATCATAAATCGAAAGTCTTACAAATCGAAAAATTGTGGGGGCCGAGTAGCCGTCAGATCGAGAATTAGAAACTTGAAATCCATTCAACCCGTATAGGAGATTATGATCCGGGATTTTCTGTTCGATTTCTGGTTCGAATTTCCTGTTGGTGGAACTTAATTTGAATTTAGATCGTGCGGACGATGCGCGAGACAGGCGATTCGGGCTTCGAAAATGACGACGAACCGATCGGTTCTCTGAATCGCTGACAGAGGGCGACAATTTTTGTCGTGCGCAAAGGTGATAGCTGTATTATTTGATATTCCGTGTGATTGACGACTACAGAATGGAGAAACATCTGGTTTGCCAGATGTTTCTTTTAATGAGAAATATGGAATCGAGGAACATGAATTTTGGGACAGGCCGAACGAAAGAAAGGAACACGAGTGGTGAACTCGTAGGTTTATAATAATATTTTACTATAATCTTACTATTGTGAGATTTTAAAAATAATTAAAAAATATACGTTTTGTTACGTTTATTTTGTAACTGTTTACGTTTTGTAGAATAAATGTTTTCTATAATTAATTGCACGACAGAATGTGGTTAATGGGTTAAACACCAGAGTAATCCAGAATTACTCAAAGAATGTTTTTCATTATGCTAATTGAACATTTATAGAATATGCCACTTTGCGCGGAACAATTTAACATTATTCGTCTCTTATAGAGAAAAAAACAACAACACTTTTAATGACAATTTTTAACCATTTTCTTAATATTTCGGGTACTTTTGCGCTCCCTTTTCATCTAGATTCACGTTTGGCTCAGTGGAACTGGGTCATTTCTAAATCAAGGTTTCGAGACCGAATCACCGTTTTTAGGCGTTATGAATAGTTACATGTATTTGTCAAACAACTCAGGACTTTTAATTTGATGGTCTAAAGGTGATTTTTAAAGGGGATAGACAACACTGACCAACCACAAGAACGGAAGTCTACGATCGGTCGTGTGCAAAGGTCATAAAAAGTGATTTAGTAAACCTTAGATTTAAATTATTTTACTTGTTGCCGCGTCATTTAATTATATCCAGCAATTATACATTTTCTCTTGTTGTTCGCCACCGGCATTTTCTAATTATTGTGATACATTTGTGTGTTAGATAAACTTCAAGTGATCATTTCATGCGCCAAAACGCCAATTCTTTAATTAGCGTTCTGGCACATTAAATTAAACAAAATGAAAGTATGTTTTAATATACATATGCTAGCGTAATTTCACCTTTTCGTTGTCATTAATTAGAAAAAAATCGTATACTCACTACATAAATTTCCACAAATTAATGAGATTCTGAGTAGTTCTTTTCTTTTTTAAATTACGCTTCACGCTTAATCTAGGAAACTTTTGCGCATAAAATGATTTATTTATCTTAGGCAAAAATTGTTAATTAGCAAAAGGCATAAGCTCCGAGTGAAGGCTATTACAGAGAACGCATTAAAATTTCTCCTATGTTTTAAAAATTGTTAAATGAAAAAAACAATCTTTAAAATATTCACTTTCCGTAATTTCACAATCATTCTTCTAAAAATTCTTCGAAAATAAATCAAGGTGTTACAAGAAAATTAACAATTGAGCCCCAAGATTTCGACTGCCTCGGGACCCCACATGGCTTAATCCGGCCCTGATCAAACCTTAAACTAATTTGTACGATTTGTCATCGATCGAATGATCATAGCGATCGATAGTGATCACAGCCCGGTTGTTTGACCTCTTCGATGAAATGTCGACCTTCAATTTGTCTTAACGAGATGGTAAGCAAAAACATTTGTATTGTTTCGCGAGTGACTAGATCGTACGAAAATACTTAACCAGATTTGAACCCAAAAGACCGTGGGAAAGAGGAGGACCAGACAAGTGTACCTGAAATACCTGACAAGTGGATTCGCGTCTAGGTATGTATTAATAATTAATACGCAATAATTGTTTGGAACGAGCAATGTCATATGGTTAATTCGTATGTGCAGCTAATATTCATTATTCGCTTTATTCGCTCTGTATAAGGAATAACAGACGGTCATTTGGTCATTTACGGTTGCAGGAATACTTTCAGAGCAATCAAGAAATAAAATGAAACATTGAAAAAATTGGGGTTAGTTCGAAATAAGCGAGTTTTGTTTTGCGCTAAAAGTATTAAAAAATTACTGTTTATTGCAGTTACATATTGTTACATTTATTGCTTTTAGCACCATCACGATATACTTTTTACAATTCCGAAAATTGTTTCCACATTAACTAATAATGACTACACATACTAATGCATTAACTAATAATGCATTCACACAATTAACCTTTTAACTCTCGGTGGAAAATATTTACATACTGAATCTTTGGGTGAGGTTGAACCTAGGATGAGTAGAAATTTCTCTCCAACTCCCCAAATATTTTTTGGCTATTTCAACAAAGGTAGTAATGTAACCTTTTTGCTCAGACCGAATTAAATATTATAAGGAAAAATACCTGTAGTGCTTAAAGTTATATAGAAAATATTTCTACATATACGGAGTAGAAGTAACTTCGAAATCGCATCAAAAATCGCTTTATTCAGAAACGCGTCAGTTACTGGACTCACAGAATGAGTTGGTTCAGATCGATGATCTGAGTTGATTAGTGGTCTTAACAGTTTGGACGTCAAAAAACGAAATGGTTAAGCATGAATACATTTCTGGAAATGTGAGTTTGTGAAATAGATGTCTAATTTTCCGCAGGTGATCACAAGAATTTGGCAAACAAACCTTATTTTTAAAAACAAAAATAAGGAAATAATCGTACATGTAGATTTTGCGTTTTTGTAGTTTGTCTACAATCATATGAGCTACATCAGTCACTTGTGACATTATAACACAATCTAAAAATACGTTGAAAGAAAAGGTCTTTTAGACATTTTTCATATAATTTCACTTCAGTTAGATTATCACCAATTACGTGACTGTCTTTGTTGAGGGGCCAGCTGGCAAAGGTTTATTGCTACGAACGACGGCGTACTCAAAAAATTGATTATGAAGATTTATGGTAAGGATTAGATCGATATCTTGTGGTCCAAATTGGTACAATGGTGGTATTCCACTATTGCCCATCCACGTGTTGGCCATCTCACGAATGTGTTTCACCTGCGTTGTCCACCGGATATCCATGTTGAGGTGCGTCTGATTGGACGCCTTCATGAGTGTGCCGGTAATGAAGGCGTCGTTCATCCAATAGCGTTTCACCATCAATGACGTGTCGTCCAACAGCCGCGCCATGGCCGGGTTGAACACGTAGAGCCAACCGGAACAGTATTGGTCGTAGACGTCGCTGGGGTGGTCCTCACGACTCACCTTGTACTTACCTTCCCGGAGGACCTCACCGGTTTTAAAAATGTACGCGCAGGCCATGTAGGGGTCTTCGACTGACTGGTTAGGAAAGGTCTCCTGGAGAATGTCTATCAGACTGTAAGCATCTATTATCATATCGTCGTCAATGTGGACCACGAATCTGGCCTGGGGACAATGGAGCCACGCCCAACGCATACTCATCAGATCTCGGAGCGTCATGTTGTGGTATTTGTCCAGAAAGTTGCCCTGGATGATGTCGCCATTGAGGACACTCTCGATAGCGATTTTCAGCTGACTTTTCTGGTCGGTGAGACTTCCGAATGGAAAGACGAGCTTGAATGGGAAGTCGGGCAGACGCGGGTTGCCCCATGTCAGCCTGATGACATCACGCATGTCCCGATGGTCCGGATGGGAGCCGACCAATAGTAGCGCGAAGACGGGTTCGTCACCGCAGATGTTGCTGTTAATGAGGAACCGGAAGTCGCGTTGGTCGCTCAATCGGTTCATGTCTTTCTGCTGGTGAGCGACGAATTTGAAAGGTGGTTTTGTGGTTGTGTGTGTAGTTGTCGTCTTTTCGGTGGAGGTTCTTGGTTCTGACGTCGTCGATTCTTTTATCGCACTTGTATTGCTTCTTTTGTCGTTGAGATGAACGTTGTGGTTTCTGGTCGCTTTGTGTTTCTTTCCGTTGAAGTTGTGTTTGACCAGGGAAATTGAAATCATTGTCACGACGATTATGAAGACCAAAAGAAATTTGAGTTTCACCACGTTGAGCATCTTTGAACATGAAGAGCGTGGAAAAGTTAGAAATAAAACACAAATTTATTTTTTCAACATTTTTCGTTTCTTTTGTTTGTGTTCTGTTTTCATTAACTCATTTTACATTTTGACTGAAAAATGACTTTCGCGAAAGCATTTGACCAAAACAATGTGCTCTCACATCCAATGATACCCTTAAGAGCAAAAATCAGATATGGAAGTGTGAGGGCTCTCTGGTCAATTATCAATAATAACCTCATTTTTATTCATATGATTTTTCATTAATTAAGATTGTATTTTAGATTGTGGTTTCTTATCCAAATGACAGAAATAAATTAAGATTGATTGACATCATTAATTGTCTAAAACGGTGGAGAATTGCAGGACTACAATTAGAAACTCGGCAACGAAGATAGTTTAAACGTAAAATTGAAAATATCTTCTCGAAGATAAATAAAGATGAAAATTTGAGAAACACAAAAGACAAACGTAAGAACTCACCCAAGACTTTCGTCATTACCCAATAATTTTCAAATATGACAAGGAATTCTTTTTACCGTATCTCTTGGTATGAATAGCTTTTGGAGCAACCATGTTCCTCGTCAGTTGAATTCGAGAATGGTGTGCTATTGCGGACGTCCAAAGAAAATGAAACAAGTAAAATCGAAAAACGGGGCTGGAAAGTGGAAGAGGGAGAGGTCAAACTTTAAAACAGATTGTCGATCGTCCCTCCGGCGCAATGGTCAACCGCGTCGGGGAGAACGATTGACAACTGTCCGATGCAGAGTCCATTTTCTTAACTTATCTTCGAGAAGATGTTTTAAATTTTACGATTAAACTACTCTGAATCTTCGTTGCCGAGTTTCTAATTACTGTAGTCCTGCATTTCCGTTTTAGTTAATACTACCATCGGCTCCTACAGTGAAACTCTTTCGTGAGTACCTATAACTCATTAACAGTTTTCAATGTACTTACCCTTCAACGTTACTCTTTTCGAGCAATCAATTTTCTCTCGTCGGCCTCTCTCAGTGCTGTTAGGACAACAATAGTTAGAAAACACCGAACTGTAATTTTGTGTATGATTTTCGATGATTAGGCGAGGCCGGATAGGATGATTGGTTCCAGTGACTTACTTGGTGACATACATTGTAAACAAACCTGTAACACACCTGTTACTTGAAATACTGTACCAGACCCTCATTGCAGTTTAGACCGAGCCAATTCACCGTCATTACCTCAAATATTGTTTGTCGTCTGGTATCTAATTGAAGGTTCCTGTCGGTTATTGGTCATTCCTCTCGATGGGCAGGACCGTCAGTCATTAGCCGAGCGATAACAATGACTGAACGCACCCCTGAATGATTTGCAGGCGAGGACGCGATCAAGCATAGGGATATTGGATCCATAAAAGCCATATTTGGTAAATAAAACAACAGCTGCGAATTGATGCAAGAATGGCTGGTTGCCACCCAATACTGACACGTTAGTCCAACTCTTTTTGCGATTATAAATGTTTATTAAAGGCGGCATTATTAAAGGATAACATTTTATCTGAAACATATTCGTTTTGTGTTTAATTTTTTCTGGCCTAATGCTAGAGTTATTTATTGAACAAAATGCCATTTACAAATCCTTTGAATATGATGGATATCGACTATCGCAATGCCAATACCATAAGTTGGTCGTCACGAATATATTCCTGGATGTTTATTTAAACAATCATAAATAAAAACACGCTAGGCTTTCGATTGGTTACAAAGGTTACATGTACAGAATCACACACACACACGCTGCACTGCCGATTTCACTTTGACTAAGTAAATTTGCATTTATTGCATTTATCCAATTTATTTTTAACATTAAAATTAGCATTACTACTATTACTAGTATTATATACAATTTAAATTTCATCTAAAGAACGTGGGTGGATTTTAATGGCAGCTGTCAGAAGAATTTGTATTTATTATAACAATAGTTGAGTTTGAGAGCCAAAGTCAATTTGCTTGACTTTTAATAGTTGCAATTAATTCACATTTAATGTATCAGTAAGTGTTCCAATTTTTATTAACACTAAACAAGTCATAGGCACATATTTAAAAAAAAGTATATACACATGCAAATATGTCAAACATTTAGTCCTTCTGTTAACAATGACACAACTTTATCAATTTGTTCTGCCTGAGCGGCAATGTGTAACAAACTTTGACTACATTCATCTTTAATAATGTTTTGCTGCATCAATTCTACAATTTTGCCATGACCATTTTCTACTGCAAGGTCTGCAAGGTCTTCCAACTTCCAGGTGACCTTTTTCCGCAGCCATGTGTGACGGCGTTCTTTTGACCTTGGTTGAGGCGTCAACGTAGGCATCATTATCTAGCAATAAAGTAAGCAAGTCTTGGTGTAACGTCTACATTTTCTTACTACCTAACGTATCAACTTCAGCTTCATCTCGAGTAAAATCTCAACCACCTTTTGGTGGCCATTTCTTGCTGCCTTTTTTAAGGGTGTCTCACCACATGTGTCAGCTGCAAGAAGGTCAGCCCCGTTTTCCAGTAACACACTAACGATATGATGGTGGCCATTAGATGCCGCACAGTGCAGTGCTGATGACCTATTGATGTCTACAGCGTTAATCTGAGCATTATGAGCCAGTAGAATCTCAACAATATTCTGATGACCTCTTCCGGCTGACAAGTGTAGTGGTCTCACGCAATTGACTCCTTCAGCATTTGCATTAGTTCCTTTGCCAAGTAGCACTGTAACCACATCCAAGTGATTTACACTGGCTGCCAAATGTGGTGGCGTGACCTTATTCTTGGTAATTGAATTAGGATTGGAACATTGATCTAGTAACAATGCAACTACATTGTGGTACCCCAATGCGGCTGCCATGTGCAACGGTGTTTGTTCAGAAACATCTAGAGCATTGATATTTGCATCCCTTTTCAGTAGTTCTTGAACAACGTCCTTGTGGTCATTTCTTACCGCATAGTGAAGTGGTGTCAGTTTTTCCCCTTCTGTTTGGGCATTCACGTTGGCACCTTTGGCCAGCAACAAGTTCACGACATCGTGGAAGCCCATTTTGGCTGCCAAGTGTAGGGGTGTTATTGCATCAGAATCTTGCACATTCACATTTGCAGAATTGGCTAGTAACATGGCCACCACATCATTGTGTCCATGTTGCACTGCCCAGTGTAGCGGTGACCAACATTTTTCGAGACTATCAATATTTTCACGATGTTTAGCTAGGTGCAGTTCAACTACCTTTTCGTGACCATTTTGTGCGGCCAGGTGAAGCGGTTGATGGTCCTTATTTAGACTGTCAACATTAGGACATCTATCCAACAACATGGCAACAACATCCTGGTGACCAGCTCGTGATGCATAGTGCAATGCAGTCCAATTATTATTAGTTACGGCATTGCCATCACCTTTATTTTTCAAAAGTAGCTCAACCAAATTCCCATGACCCCCATCGGCCGCCATATGCAATGGAGTTATATTATCTTTATTACGAGAATTGACTTTAGCACCTAGATCTAGTAACCTAGCAGCTATGCTCAGGTGACCTTGACGTGCCGCTACGTGTAAAGGTGTATGGTTACCACTAATCTGAGCATTGACGATAGCTCCTTTGTCAAGTAATATATTAACGATATCCTCGTGACCTGCCATTACTGCAAAATGTAAGGGTGTAATATTATCAATGGTAAGAGCATTAACAGTAACATTTTGAGTTAGTAATAATGACACTGTTCCTAGGTGACCCTCTTGTGCAGCCAAGTGTAATGGAGTCACATTATCTTTATTTAGATAACCGGAAGTTGGACTAATAGCCATCAAAACTTCAACCACATTCTGATGGCCATAAGTTGTCGCATAATGTAGTGGCGTCCAATTGGTGCTATCTTGAGCATCACATTTAGCCCCGTTGGCCAATAGACATTCCACAATATCAAGGTGTCCAAACATAGCTGCGACATGTAATGCAGTCTGGTTGTCACCAACAAGAGCTTCAACAGTTGCACCCATTTCTAGTAAAATCTTCACCACCTCAAGATGTCCTCGTTCTGCTGCAACGTGCAATGGAGTTCTGTTGTACACGTTGGATGCTGCATCAACTTCAGAACCCTCCTCTACTAATAACCTGACTACATCTGGGTGACCATATTGGGCTGCTAAGTGCAATGGTGTGTTCTTGTGCAAAGTTTGAGTAGAAATGATGGCACCTTTTGCCAGCAATAGCTCAACTACCTCAGTGCGCCCCATATGTGCTGCAACATGCAATGGCGTTGATCCATCTAGTTTTATTTTTTGATTAACATTTGCACCAGTTGCTAGGAAGGCTTCTGTTAAATTTCGGTGGCCTCCTCCTGAAGCATGGTGCAGTAGATTGTAGTGATCAATTGAAGAGGCATTCAATTTGTTTTCTCGCAAAAGAAAATCTAATGTTTTGGTACTTCCTGAGGTAGTGGCAACACAGCAGGGACTATAACCGTACACGTCATCGTCATAAATGCTCAAATTCTTTTCAAGAAAAAATTTAATTATCGATGGACTGTCACCTCTAACAGCAAAATGCATTCCCGACCAACCATAGATATTCCTGCACTTGAATTCCTCCTGTCCAATATATTTTTTCACTTCTTCAAGATTGTCTGACCTTGCAGCACGATACATCTCAGTTTGATTTATCAAAAGATTCAAATTTTGGCTGTATCGGTCATTTAAATGACTCTGGTCATATTCTACTCGTTGACCACAGAGCATGTTATCTTTTGTAACTGAATATCGCCCTTCTTTAATAAATTTCAGTGCAACTGAAACAATTGCTATTGATGGGTCGAATGGTAGTGCATCAACCAAAGCATCACCGTGAGCCAAGTAATTACGCAAATTTCTGCCACATAAAAGTGGAGTATATCGATCAAAATATAGTAAATTATTATTACAAGACACCAAAGTAGTTTCCAATATTTCCAACATGTCAAGGATCAACATTTCAATGGCTATCTGAAATTCTTTATTCTGATTAAATTTTTGTATTAGAGTTAATTTGTTTTCGTTACCAGCAATAATATTTTTTAAAATTTGTAATCTGGCATCAAAGTAAGTTTTAAATTGATCTTTATTTTTTTGTGAACATTTGTAGGAGACTGCATCGATTTTAACGAGTAGAGCTCGGTTACTAGTAATAAAACGTACATACTCTTTAAACTTTTTTGACATGTCAAATGGTATTTTGTCGTCTAAGGAATTCCTTACAGATCCTATAAAGGTTTGATAACTGCTTCGTATATTGTTTACCAATTCTAAGCAGGAATTCCATTTGCTCTCACTAATTTGTTTATCCAATTCCTTTTTCTTTTCTTTTCCCAATCCTAACATTTTCACTAATTTATCGTATCTCATTTTAACCGATTTATCTTCCTTTGAAATTGATCCCGCATTGAACTGTTTAAAAAGATCAGCAAGTTCTAATTTTGCTTCGTAAATATTTTTTATTTTCTGAAACTCTTGTTGAAAAGTAATCTTGTCTCGCTCGAATGTTAGATTCGTTTCAATTGCCAGTAAAAAATTATTTATTGCTTCCTGGGTTTCTTTCAGTTCTAAAATTTCTTTAAATTCGTTAATTCCGTTAATCCTATTGGCCTTGAACTCAATATTGGAAATAATTTTGCTTATTGGGCTTAAAACGTTTAATCGATTTTCGGTGTCAATCGAATACCGCATTTCGAAAATTTTTTCCAACTTGGATAACAACAGATTTAAATCTCTATACTCTGTCTCTGTACCTATGCTCTATAAATGTGATTTTGTATCATTCAAATGGATGCGACAAAATTTTTGAATATCATCAACACTATTGGATTTAATAATTTCACTAATTACATAATCTATCCTTAAGAGTTCACGTTTATAGGCACACTTAACACTCGGCAATCGCAATTTTTGTGAATTCATAATTCTGTTGATTTCATCAAAAATATATTTTTCTTCGTCTGTAGGAGATTTAATTTTATTCAATAGCTCATTAATTAGCATTTTGGTCTCCACAATTTCATCTGCTTGATCGTGTTCCAATTGTAAGTCTTCAAATTTGATTTGGAGAAGACTATTACTGGTAAGCATTTGAATCTCTTCCAATTCTGTGCAATCAATAACTTTGCATAAGAAAATTTGAATGGCCTCAACGTTTAATCTGTAGAGAATCTCGATCAGATCAACCTCGAGTTTTCTCAGATCGTTCTTGACAATATTAAAGAAGGGGACGTTTCTTCTGAATTCAAGATTAATTTTATTCGAGAACGCATGAGCATGCGATAGCGAGTCACGTAGATCAGAAAGAATCTCTGTTAATTTCCTGGGAGCCGAATTCAATAAAAGTTGATGTATGTCATACGATAAGTTTGGCGATTCTAAAGTATTTTTTAAACTCTCTCCGATGACCTGTAGCGTTCTTTCTATGACGAGCATTCCAAATTCCTGATTCTCACTGAGATCAACAGCTAGTGCCAATTTTACGTAGCCCTCGATACGTTTTAATGAATGTACATTCCTGATAAATTTATGGTCATTGTACAATTCTTGAAATGATGGACAACTGGAGACAATCAATTTTTGAGTCACCTTGCGGGAATACCTCTTGCCATTTAGATGTGGAAATCTGCTATTTGCACCTACTCTCTTTATATCAGCTCTTTCCTTTTCAAGTTCCTTGGCAAAATTGACGAGGTGACGTACTAGTCTGTCCTTATCTAGGACCATCGTATAAACAGCATTGAATCCTTCCTGTTTGTTATAGTTGCCAATAAAATTGACGACACAGAACTCCATTTCCTCCCATGGAATCTTATTGTACGTTGATTGCAACTGACGTTTCAGAACTCGAATATTTTGTGCTATAAATCTTGCTGTAAACAGGAATTGAGCGTCAACATTCGAGCCCTCGCTACCCAAATATTTTCGCTCAAGTTTGCCAATATGCTCAAGGACCATCGATATTCTCGTCTGTACGTCTTCGACAGACACATCAACACTTTTTCCAATTTTATCCATCTTGCCAATGAGGAATCGTAAATTGATTATCGCATCCTCGACAGTAAATTCCATCTCTTTCGATAGGGGTACATTGACGAGTCTCAGTCCTTCGTAGACTTTGGAGAGAACATGGTCGAGTTTCTGTAACACGAGGAGGTTGTCAGAATGACCACTTTGCCATTTGTCGTAGAGTGTTTCAAATAATTCGACCCTGTTCAATGGTATTGTCTTGTAGAATGCCACTTGCATAGTATCGTCTGGATCTTGGTCCGTGTCAAGGTGAGTTCCAGTAATATGCTTTAGAAGTTCTAACTTTTGATCTGTGGTAAGGCAAGTAACGTTACCACCATGCTCAATCATATATTTAACTAAATCAAAATTTCCGGTAACAACTACATAGTAGATGGGAGACCATCCGTGCAAGTCAGTTGTATTAATATCTAATCCTTTTTCTATTAGATACTTGATTAGATTTTCATTGCCGGATTTGACAGCATGACTCAGAATTGACATCCCATTCTGGTCTACCTCGTTGATGTCCAATTGACGCGAGTCATACATGTCCATCAACAATGTTACCATACCATGATGGCCAGCTTCGGCGGCTCGGGCCAAGGCGGTCATGCCAACTTTGTCACTATGCTTTATGTCAGTTCCACCCTTTAGCAGAATCTCCACAATGTCAACATCCCCTTGTCCAGCAGCATGATGCAATGCCGTTTGACCACTAGAATCTTCAATATTGACTTCAGCATTTTTATCTAACAATACTTCGAGAACCTCTTTGTGACCTTTTCCTGCTGCAAAATGTAATGGCGTCATATCGTTGCTATTTGTACAGTTGATGTTGGCGCCATGACCAATGAGATAGTTTATGACGTGCAAATGGCCGTGTTTTGCAGCCAAGTGTAAAGCCGAGTTGTTATCTCTGTCTGTGAATGACGCAATATAATTTGCAGTTGTTTCGTCACCATCTTTTATCATATGTAGCAAGTGCCTTCGAACATCGTTAATAATTCCTTGCCTTGCGGCTGATAGAAATAGGTTGATTTGTTCCTGCTGTTTCATTTTCTTGGCCAGATTAGACACAAGTTATGTTTGAAATATTCAATGTTTTGAGTGTTCAATTAGAAATGGGGCTTAATACAGAGTTATTCTCTGTTCTCGATTGTGCGGTAACGTGTCTGAACAAGTCTGAAAGTGTGAACAAATCAGAAAAGTAATTAGAGTTTATCGGCGGCTATAACCAGAGAAGAGGTCAAATAATACGAGTATTTAAATTAGAATTGACAATTGACTAGAATTGATGTGCAACTGCATGACGTCGACATTCGAATTCCTGAGTTACAAAGTTCAAATGTCTTCTTCAATGAACGATATTTTGAATCTGAAGAATTCGAATGACGACGTCATAAAGTTTCACATGCTCAAGGCATTTTAAAAAAGGAACATTTTGCAAACATGTTTGAATCTGTTCCTTTTATCAATACTCACAGTGTACTTATACATTTTTGTAAGATATCTAGATATTCCGCCTCAATAATTTTGATTTTGACATATTTGTGTTACCTGTACATTTCAATTTTTGTTGAATCATATTGTACATACCTGTGAATTCTTTAACATCTATCATCCTTGAAGTAAGAATAAAAAATGAGAGCTTATCAATTTGTCAGGGTTTGAATAACCTTTGAAAAACATGTTATCAGCACATCACAAAACAAACTTTGACAGTAGGTGAGTTTTGTTTGGCAATTCTGCTATTGGGCGTTTCTGGCTTAGAAATGATATCTCTATTTGTGCGAAAGTAAACAACTGTTTTGCGGCAAAAGGTCCACAAATGATAAAAAAAACTAGCTGGCGATTCCTAGAAACTATCCCGATAAACAAATTGAGTGTATGGTTCTGAACTATGCTATCATGCTTATCATGTCATCAATTGAGACGTCTTTAGTATAAACAGACACTCAGTGGCTCAAGAATTACTAAATTCTAGGGTTACGAGAGGTTTGAATACATTTGTTTATACTTTTTGACATGCTTCTACAACATTTGTTTGACTTGACTCAAATGGCTTTCACAAATGCCGGTATTACAGTTACTTAAATAATAAGAATCAATCATAAATAACAAAGATAACAAATTAAATACAATTTATAACATAAACATTAAAACTATACAAATAAAATACAACATCACCCATATTGCTTATTGGAATGTTTGCATTGAACAACTGGAATACCATTTAGTTACCCATCATCTTTTTAGCAATTGCAATTGACTTTCTTTGTGGCCATCTTGTGCAATAACTGTAGCTCCTTTCATTATCAGCATTTGAACTACATCACGGTGACATTTCTGTTCTGCATAGTGCAAAGGTGTTAGATTATCTTTATTGATGGCATCAACATTTGCCCCTTTGCCAATTAACAACTCCACTACGTTGACATGACCATGTTTTGCTGAATAGTGTAATGGCGTCATGCCCTCCTTATCCAGCATATCTACATGAGTGTATTTAGATATGAGCACATCGGCCACATCGAGATGACCTTCCGATGCCGCATAGTGTAATGGAGTCCAATTGTCCTTGGACCGAGCATAGACGTTTGCCCCGTGAACAATCAGCGCATCAACCACATCGCGATGACCTTCCGATGCCGCATAGTGTAAGGCCGTCTCGCCATCAATTTCCAGGGCATCAACTGTTGCATCTTTAGCTAACAGAAGTTCAACTACGTGTTTGTGTCCAGTTTGCGCTGCATAGTGTAGTGGTGTCCATTTATTCCCGTCCACCACATCCGCAGTGGCTCCTCTCATGAGCAATTCACTAACTACATTGACGTGACCGTTTGTTGCTGCCAGGTGCAACGGATGCACATTCTTGATACATCGAGCATTGAAGTTCGCACCGTGTTCTATTAACATTGCCACCACTTCCTGATGACCATTTTGTGCCGCTCCATGTAATGGGGTTTCGTCATATTTTGATAGACTGTCCACATGAGCATCATGGGCCAACAACAGTGCAACAACATCTTTATAACCTCCGACTGCTGCCAGGTGCAGTGGCGTGTCATGGTTCGTGTTTTGATTGGCTTCAACATTGGCTCCTTTTGCGAGTAGTGACTCCACAACATCCAGATGACCACATTGGATTGCGTAGTGCAATGGCGTCCAATTGTCATTGTTGAGAGCATCGACTGTCGCACCTTTTGCTAGCAAGACATCAACAATGTTTTTATTGCCATTCTGTGCTGCATAATGTAATGGTGTCACATTGTCAGTGACTAAAGAGACAGCCAAATTTGCTCCATTTTCTAATAATGTCTCAACAATTTCCTGATGGTCTTTTTGGGTCGCATAGAGTAATGGTGTCCAATTATCCTGATCCAGAGCATCCACATTTGCACCATGAGCTACCAAAAGTTTGACCATGTTTAGGTGACCTTTCTCAATTGCATAATGCAATGGTGTCTGACCGTACATATCTGAAATATTCACATTGACATTTCCCGAAACTAACTTTTCCACCACATTCAAGTGACCTTCTAATGCTGCAAAGTCTATCGGCGATAATTTCCTATTGTCTTGCGCATCAACTTGAGCCCCACCTCTGAGCAACACCTCAACCACATCTGAGAAGCCGTTTCTTGCGGCCCAATGTAACGGCGTCTCACCATCCGTGTCAGTTGCGAGAATGTCGGCCCCACACTCCAGTAGCACTCTGACGATATGATGATGACCACTTCGAGCCGCAAAGTGCAACGGTGACCAACCAGTGTTGTCGGTCGCATTTACCTCAGCACCCCTTGCCAATAGAATTTCAACAACACTTTGGTGGCCTTCCTCCGCTGACAAGTGTAATGGTCTCACAGCATCAATAGTTTGAGGGTTAATATTAGCCCCTTTGTCTAGTAATGCAGTAACCACCTCCAGGAAACCACGTCTTGCTGCCAGAAGCAGTGGTGTATCCTTTCCCTTGGTAAACGAATCAGGATTCGCATTTTTATCTAATAACACTGAAACTACACTTAGGTGCCCTGACAAGGCAGCTAGGTGCAAAGGTGTTCCATGGAATATATCTTGAGCACCAATATTAGCACCTCTTGACAGTAATTCCTTAACAACATCCTGGTGTCCATTTTGTGCCGCATAGTGAAGTGGCGTCAGTTTTTCCTTTTCTGTTTGAGCATTCACGTCGGCACCTTTGTCCAGTAATAAGATCACAATATCATGGAACCCCTTGTGTGCTGCCAAATGTAATGGCGTCATATCATCATCATTTTGTGCATCGACATTTGCAGCATTGGCTAGTAACAAGTAGATCACATCTCTGTGTCCTTTTTGCACTGCAGAATGGAGTGGCGACCAAAATTTCCCGAGGCTATCAGGTTTATCACGGCTGTGAGATAACAGAAGTAAAACCACCTTTTTGTGGCCATTTTGTGCAGCCAGGTGTAGTGGCGATCGATGGTCATTATTTAAAATGTTAGCATTGACGCATCTCTCTAGTAACAAGGCGACAACATCTTGGTGTCCATTCTGTGATGCATAGTGAAGTGGAGTCCAATTGCTCTTAGTCAAAGCATTTGCATCACCCTTATTCATGAGAAGAAGCTCGACCACATTTTCATGCCCTCCAACTGCGGCCATATGCAATGGTGTGGCATTATCTTTGTCACAAGAATTAGCATTTGCACCCTCTGCTAATAACAGAGCTGCAAGACCCTGATGACCTTGTTGCGCGGCTACGTGCAAAGGTGTGAGGCAATCATTAATCTGAGCATTAACTCTTGCACCTTTCACAAGTAACAAGTTAGTAATGTCCTGGTGACCACTCATCACCGCATAATGTAAGGGCGTGTAATTATCAATGGTGAGAGCATTTACTGTAGCATTTTTTGTTAGCAATAATGCCACAATTTCAAGGTGACCCTCTTGTGCAGCCAAGTGTAATGGGGTGATCTTATTATTGCATATATAATCGACAGTTGAACCTTTGGCCATCAAGACCTCAACCACGTTCTTATGACCATATACAGCTGCACAGTGTAGAGGTGTCCAGTTGTTTGTATTTTGGGCATCACATTTAGCACCCTTTTCTAGCAGCAAAACAACAATGTCAAGGTGTCCAAATAGAGCTGACACATGTAATGGTGTCTGGTTTTTTTCGGCTGGAGCGTCAACTGTTGCACCCTTTTCGAGTAAAATCCTCACCACCTCGAGATGTCCTCGTTCTGCTGCAGCGTGCAGTGGAGTTCTGTTATGCGAGTTAAATGGCGCACCAACATCAGATCCTTTCTCTATTAGCAGCATGACTACATCTGGGTGACCATATTCAACTGCAAAGTGAAACGGTGTGATGTTCTTCTCTGTTTGAGCAGCAATATTGGCACCATTCTCAAGAAGGACTGCAACTACTTCAGTGTGACCCATCTGTGCTGCTACCTGCAGTGGCGTTGCTGCATCATGTTTAGTTTCCTCATCCACATTTGCACCTTTTGCTAACAAGGCCCTAACTATATCTTGACGACCTGCTCGTGCAGCACAGTACAGAAGTTTATGGTGATCAATTAAAAAAGCATTCAATCTGTTTTCTTGGATAAGAAACTCTAATGTCTTGATACTTCCTGATGTAGCGGCAACATGACATGGACTTTGACCATACTCATCCTCTTCATGAATGCTCAGACTTTTATCAAGAAATAATTTGATTATTGGAATAGAATCTCCTTCAGCAGCAAAATGCATTCCAGTCCAACCATTAATATTCCTGCACTTGAGTTCCACCTGCCCAATATATTTTTTTACTTTTTCAAGATGGCCTGACTTGGCAGCAAAATACATCTTCTTTTGATTTACTAGAAGACTCAAGTGTTGAGTGTATTGGTTATTTAAATTGCTCGAGTCGTATTCCACCTGTTTGACACCGAGCATGTTATCTTTTGTAACTGAATATTGTCCTTCTTTAATAAATTTCAGTGCAGCTGAAACAATTGCTATTGAAGAGTCGAATGGTAATGTGTCAACCAAAGGATCCCCATGTGCCAAATAATTACGTAGATTTTTTCCACATAGAAGTGGAGTATAACTATCGAAATATAAACGATTATTACAAGAAACTGAAGTAGTTTCCAATATTTCCAGCAAATCAAGAGTCAGCATTTCAATGACTAACTGAAATTCTTTATTCTGTTTGTATTTTTTAATGAATTCAAATTTGTCATAATCAGTAATAATACTTTTTAATATTTCTAATCTGGCATCAAAGTAACTTTCAAATTGATCTTTATTCTTCTGTGCATATTTGTGGATAGCTGCATCTATTTTATCGAGTAACACTCGATTTTTAGTAATAAAACGAACAAAATCTTTAAGCTTTTGAGATAAGTCAATTGATTTTTTGTCGTCTAAGGATTTCCTGACCGATTCTAAAAATGTTTGGTAACTGCTTCGAATATTTCTGATCAATTCTAAGCAGGAATTCCATTTGCTCTCACTAATTTGTTTATCCAATTCCTTTTTCTTTGCTTTTCCCAATCCCAATATTTTCACCAAATCATCAAATCTCTGCTTAACCGAATTATCGTCCTTTGAAATTGATTCCACACCGAGTTGTTTAAAGAGATCGGAAAGTTCTAACTTGGTATCATATAGAATTTTTGCTTTTGCCAATTCTTGGCGGAAATTATTTTTGTCTTCCTCGAATGTTAGATTCGTTTCAATCGCCAGAATAAAATTATCTACTACTTCCTGGGCTTTGGTCAGCTGTTCGGTTTCTCTTTGTTCTAGCATTTCTTTAAATGTGTTGATTCCATTAATCCTTTCAGCCTTGAACTCAATATTGCAAACAATGTTGCTTGTTGGACGCAAAATTTTTAATAGGTACTCATCGTTTTTTGATTCACCATTTTCATTCTGTTGATCAATATAGCTCAACATCTTCGACAACAAATGCTTTATGTCGCTATATTTTCTTGCCTGCAGTTGTTCTTTTTTATAATTTAAATGGATGTGACAGAAGTTGTGAATAGTTTCAACACTATGGCAATTAATTATTTGACTTACTACATAAGTTATCCTCTTAAATTCACTTTTGTATGTATTTTTGATATTTGGCAATCGCCCTACTTGTGAAACCATAATCCTGTTGATTTCATTAAAAATTTGCTTTTCTTCATCAGACAGAACTTTTATTTTATTTTCAAGTTCATCAATTAACATCTTAGTATCAACAATTTCAACTGTCTGATCATGTTCCAAATCTATATCTTCTATTTTCATTTGACTAAGACTATTGGCAAGAAGTTTAATCTCTTCAAGTTCTGCACTTTTGATAATCTTAGTTAAAAAAAATTGTATGGCTTCAATTTTCATCCTATAGAGAATCTCCACCAGTTCAACCTCGAGCTTTCTCAAGTCATTTTTGACATTACTAAAGAAGTGGATGTTTCTACTGTATTCAAGGTTAATTTTATTCGAGAATGTATGAGCATGTGATAACGAGTCACGCAATAAAGTTAGAATCTCTTTCAAATTCCTGGGCGCGGAATCCAGTAAAAGCTGATGTATGTCATCCGATAAATTTGGTGATTCTAAAGTATTTTTTAAACTCTCTCCGATGACCTGTAGCGTTCTTTCTATGACGAGCATTCCAAATTCCTGATTCTCACTGAGATCAACAGCTAGTGCCAATTTTACGTAGCCCTCGATACGTTTTAATGAATGTACATTCCTGATAAATTTATGGTCATTGTACAATTCTTGAAACGATGGACAACTAGATACAATTAATTTTTCAGCTACGTTGCGGGATAACCTCTGACCTTCAAAATTTGGAAACTTGCTATTTGCGCCTACTCTTTTTATATCAGTTCTTTCCTTTTCAAGTTCCTTGGCAAAATTTATGAGGTGACGTAATAGTCTGTCTTTATCTAGGATCATCGTATAAACAGCATTGAATCCTTCCTGTTTGTTGTAGTTGCCAATAAAATTGACGACACAGAACTCCATTTCCTCCCATGGAATCTTATTGTACGTTGATTGCAGCTGACGTTTCAGAACTCGAATATTTTGTGCAATAAATCTTGCTGTAAACAGGAATTGAGCGTCAACATTCGAGCCCTCGCTACCCAAATATTCTTGCTCAAGTTTGCCAATGTGATCAAAGACCATCGATATCCTTGACTGTATGTCTTCGACAGACACATCAACACTTTTTCCAATTTTATCGATCTTGCCAATGAGGAATCGTAAATTGATTATTGCATCCTCGACAGTGAATTCCATCTCTTTCGATAGGGGTACATTGACGAGTCTCAGTCCTTCGTAGACTTTGGAGAGAACATGGTCGAGTTTCTGTAACACGAGGAGGTTGTCAGAATGATCACTTTGCCATTTGTCGAAGAGTGTTTCAAATAACTCGACCCTGTTCAATGGTATTGTCTTGTAGAATGCCACTTGCATAGTATTGTCTGGGTCATGGTCCACGTCAAGGTGAGTTCCAGTAATATGCTTTAGAAATTCCATCTTTTGATCTGCGGTAAGGCAAGTAATTTGGCCACCATGCTCAATCATATATTTAACTAAATCCCAATTTCCAGATACAACTACATAATAGATGGGAGACCATCCGTGTAAGTCAACTGCATTAATATCTGATCCTTTTTCTATTAGATACTTGATCAGATTTTCATTGCCGGATTTGACAGCATGACTCAGAATTGACATCCCATTCTGGTCTACCTCATTGATGTCCAATTGACGCGAGTCATACATGTCCATCAACAATGTAACCATACCATGATGGCCAGCTTCGGCGGCTCGGGCCAAGGCGGTCATGCCCACTTTGTCGCTACACTTTATGTCGGCTCCATTCTGTAGCAGAACATCAACAATGTCAAGAGCATCTTCACCGGCTGCATGGTGCAGTGACGTCATGCCACTGCAATCGACTATGTCCACTTGGGCCCCGTTGGCTAACAGAACTTCGAGGACATCCCTGTGCCCGTTTCTCGCAGCGTAATGCAATGGAGCCCACTTATTGGTATTTGTCGCCTCGATATTGGCACCTCGCTCGATGAAGTAGTTTAGAACTTCTACTCTACCATATTGTGCTGCCAGATGTAATGCTGTGTTGCCGTCTTGGTCAGCAGAGAAAATGAGATTGCTTATTTCCGTCGTGGTGAGCGCCAATTGCTTTTGTACGTAATTGATGTCTCCCTCGCTGGCTGCTGTCAGAAATAGTTTGACGCAATTCAGATCCTCACTTATTACGCTGTCCATTTCGGATTTTACTGGAATAAGAAAAAGTTATTGTTTAAAAGTATTTGGCAAAACACATATAAAATATATGTTATAATCCTGATGAATTCCCTCTTTTAAATTTATTTTAATTTATCTGTTTGGTCTCTTTTTAACGGACTTTTGACGAAATTGAATAAAATTGGAGCCGCACTGCGGTCAAACTGACTAAGCAGTCTGTTACCTAGTTTTATTATAATCGATTTTAACTCTTGGCTAAAATAGAGACTAGATTAGAATAACTGGATGCCTTTCGATAAAAATGCATGTATCGTTCTTGATGGTCACGCCCACTACGATGACCAAGTCGTCTCTGCAGGAATGACTTAGTTCCCAAGATACGACATTTGAGTCCAACCTTCCTGTCGAGTAGAACTTTTTTATGCATTTGGTAAATATACTATTTTGAATTTCACATAAAAACCGATAATGTCGAACCCATTCAATATTAAAGATATTTATATTTTTATGCGTGTACTTACTAGAGTTGTTCATTGACTATTCGCAAATCGCCGCCGTTATGATTTTCGATCAAATATATCCCAGACGTTACAAATTCGTTCCTCAAATGAATAATTCTTAACTGTTTCTGAGTAGACAGTGTATTTCAACGTTTCGTGGGGATCGGTTTTGTGATAAACACATTTATCAGGTGGCATATCTTTATCAGTTCATATCGTAAATCAAACTCCGACAGTTCTGATTCTGCCGTTATTGTTGTTTGAAATGTGGTTAGTTGCCCTTGAGTTGGTTTTTATGTCAACAGGATGTGGAATTCAGTTTTGGTGTCGAGTTTTGGGATTAGACCACTAACATCCGTTGTCGGGTTCGCACCCAACAATCGAAGTTCTAGAATTTGGTTTCATTCAACATTATGGTTCGTCGTTTTCAATTATGAATTTCTTCACGACGACAAATATTTCACTTTATCACTAGATGGCGTTTCTGACGTTTTATTTTTTTCCCAAAATTAGCACACCATCGAAATGTCGTGTCAAAGTCAATCTTACACACAAGTCCCCCAAAATAGACACCCCAACCATTTAAATGTAAGCGCAGACGAACTCAACGACATTGGGCTCTTTTTTTTCCTCACGCTCATTTTATTTCGCACTTTAGACACTTTCGATCTCTTTTACGCTCGCGTTATTTCAAAGGTCAACTGTGTTGAACGTATTGGAAGCGGTCTGTGTTGTGATTAGCGCACATTGCTATTTGTTCGCACTGACAGGGCAAAGGGTCGAACTCGAAGTAGCCAGCCTAGTTGTGCAACGATCTAACCGGACATTACTGATAATGTTTCATTTGCGATAATTCGATCAAAATGAAGGTGCAATAATTATACCAGTTTGAGAACCGATTGCTAAAAGGTGATACCAAAGAATATGAATTTGCTCTGAAAAAAAATTAACGCTACTGCAACATCTGGAAAAATGACTTCGACAAGTTCACATTTGAAAAGGAACAAGGCAAGAAACAGGTTAGATATATAATCGTTAATACGTTGTACTACTACGTTGCATACGTTGTTAAAATCGTTGTACGACTCGTCGTAACCCAGTCGGTATTGCTACTGGCTGTGGCTCGGCGGTCCCGGGTTCGATTCCCGGCGCGGGCTCTCG
>JAQGBY010002345.1:0-23525 GCA_034698785.1 Mycogona germanica
GAAAAACGTGGGAACTGACACTACAGATAAGATGACAACGACACACATCCACAATTTTACCACATCCACATCTCCCACGTTTTTCTGGTTTAATTTCTTCATTTTAAATAATAGTTTACTATTATTATATTGGGAGAGTTCTGCCAGCTCTTATCGCCTTTTCGGTTTAGCGTCCAGCTATCCATTCAACCCTATCTCGAAAAAAAGTATGTTGGGGAAAAATCGGGCTAAATGTACTTTTAAATCATCCTGGTCTTGTAACCAGTGTACTGATTATAGGGTCGCATGATCGAGTCCGTAACGGTCTGTAACAGTTTATGACAGCGGATCTTAGTCCGGAAAATCAAAATTTTTCGCTTGGAGTGCTGAAAGCACTTAATGGGCGATAGCTGAGAATATATAATCAATCTTCTGAATCTGCAACAAAGCCTACTGATTTTCTAGAATGTCAGCAGAGGGCGCCAGGCATATTGAAAAAGGATGCAAAAAATATCACAGAAACCGAAGAAACCAATAAACTGAACAGCAGCTATGTTTAACGAAATTTTAAATAAGTTTTCCCCAACAGACTATTTTCTAAAAAGTTGAAGTGGGGTCAAATTCTTCCAGACATTCCCGGACGCGTAAATTTTGTTTTGATGATGAGTAATTGTTTTGATGATTGGTGAGTAAAACCCACATGAGCAATTTAAAAACTCCTACATATAAAATAATTTGGCAACTAAACACTTGAAATTGCTCTCCTCTGCCAAATGGTCCCGGAAATAACCGATTTCAGAATACTTGATTGAATTGAAACCCCAACCAAACAAATTACAACCGGTCAAAAATTAAACTTAAAAGTAGTCGACGACAAAATGATTTTCAGGCGAAATTTCAGATTGGCACGAACACACCTAGTTCAGGTCACGCAGCGTATAGCGCTAACCAAGCCCAATCAGGAAGTTGTATTATTTATTATTTTATTTGGAGAGAAAAAACACACAAAATCAAACGTCAAATCTATCCACCACAAAATTTAGTGGGCTTGCTCGTCTGACTCAAAACAATAAATTTTAATCTGGCGACCAAAAAACTGACAAAAACGGCAAATGAGATTACGACCGAGATAACATTTTTTATGTGTGTGTTTCGTTGTAACGCGATGGAGGAGGCGAGCGAAAGCAAAAACAAATTGCACATTTAACCTTTCCTGACAAGCGCCATACAACATCGGCCCGCTCTATCTTTTCCGAGCAGGAAGCCACACAACCCACCACACCTTGTGGCTAGCTAGTCCAAATCGCCTGCAGGTAGAATGCCAGAGAGAGGCGTTAGTGGCGCCGCAACACGACAGAAAAAGCGATGGTGGTGTGGTGGTGCTCCGGGGTTGTCAGAACGAAGGCTCCTCTGGCTCCCCCCACCCCTAGTCGGATGTCCATTCATAATTTATTTCTTCAAATCAATAGTGGCACGCGTGTGCAGGAGGAGAAACGCGCGCTGGAGTAGGCTAGATCCAGGTAGATGATCACCTGAGACCACACGAACGTACCGTGGTTTCCACACATCAGCCGCACTGCCTACTGACCGCACCGACACTAATTTTAAAACAAGAAAACCATTAATTCCACCTTGATGGGGGAGTTCTGACCCGAAACATTTCAAAGTCCCCGACTGCCCTTCTACAGTGAATCCTCCATTGAGCTCTACGACTGGTCCCGTACGACCACATCCACGAAAACCCGACTATTATCCGCGGATGATCCTAAGGAGATCGAATTAACGAATAGGACTCCCAATTCCAGATATTCTACCCTCTTCCTGCCAAACCAAATCACATTTGCCACGTCAATTTGACGAAGAGGAATTCGCCAAAAAACCACATCGGATTACATGTCCGGGGATCTCAGGATGATCCCGAGCGGAGAACGCGGAGCAACAACACAAAGTAGAAAATGTTTTGTTGCTTGGACGCCAATCTATAACTGCACACGCCACCAGTGCTCGGAGTGGGTGGATGGGAGGCGGGGGTTAAGCTTGGGTGCGCCGTGTGTGTTAATGCCGAATAGGGTTCTAATAGCGTAAGGCCCCGAGTGCAGAGGGCCCAGTGGAGAGGCGAGGGCGAAGAGGAGGGTGGCCGAGCGCGCACGGAAAGTCCTTCTCAGAACTAGATAGAGGCTGCGTGCGTGCGCGGACAATATCGATCCCTGGAACACACTAGTCCGGCACACACCAAACAATTTTTACCGGGGCGGATATGAAGATCGGGGGAGGAAGGAGGGGGAACGCTTCCAGAAATTTCTCTAATATAATCGACAGCTTGTCCTACACGAACTATCAATTTTTTCTACACAAATAAAAATGTCCAACAAAGCGTTGCCCATACTACAAAGCTCCTAACAAATGTTGCACGACTACGTATGTGTGAACAATAATAACTCATTGATAATGATAAGCAAACTGTTATCAAGTCAATGCGATATTATCAGTAAATTGCTACAAAGGAAGTGTTGTGTCGCATAGGACCTCATTAATCTGAAAACAGATTTGTGCTGGTGATGACAAATTGAATTTCTAATCACACTAATTTATTCTAATTTTCGTCTTACATTAACGAAGGTTTAATGGATAAGGAAGCAGTCAACGCAGTGATAAGTTAGCTCGACTACATTCATGTCATGAATATCTCGTGGACAGAAAAATCTTTACGTTGCCAACACTCTTGACGTTCATATCTGAAACTATCTGCATTATTGCGATTTAAAAAAACGGGGGATATGGTATTTATTATATGGTGTTACTTGCTAATGTTTCAAAATTGGCGTTTCACTTTTAGTTTCGTCGTCATATATTTCAACTCGGAACATCATATAGAGACAAAAGTGCAGGGAGCACGCCAAGACAGATGTAAACTAAATATAATATACTAACTGATTTCATCGGAAATGAAATCAAATACAGTCTGGTTAGGGTCATTAGGTTATTGCGTACATGAGATAGGAATATTAAATAACACTAGTGTCGCCATCTACCAGCAGTTAAGGAGGACTGAGAGGCGCGAGGTTTGAATAAGGTTTTAGTTGAGGGTCACAAGAGGGAGGGTGGCTAAAGTCGTCACAAAAGCAAAGAAAATAATGAACGAAAAGTCGAAGAGATACGCTATTGTACAAAATTCGAAGGTGAACTATCAATAGTGTAAGACTGTTCGAATTACATAGCACAAAGCCGGGTCATATGACCTTGTGGTGCATAAAACCACAAATATCAGGAACGTCACATTTTCAACTGGAAAAACAAAGTCAATTAGAATTAAGCGTAGGATTCATAAACTGTTATATATTTGACGGCTCTGTTCCGAGTTTGTTATTATGCTGGAGCTTATGCTGGTATTTGTTCACTCACCGTCGAATTTTTACATATCTATCGTGTGTGATTATTTTAAGGCGCTGCCTGTAGTAGCTATCACCCGATTCATACGTCTTATCGTATAAATAAGTTTAAGCTAGGAGCGAGATCAGAAGTCATTTAAAATTCCGTCTTAGCTGGGGCAAAATTCAGCGTACCCGCATCCGAAAACTCCGGGTTCTGATTAGATTTGCTGTAAGGGGATCGGGTCAGCGGACCCGGCCCTCATACCTAATCCAGTGCTCCTCGGCATGAGAAAATGGGCGATGGGAAACGTACAGGTGTGTGCTCGCGTCATAAGCCGGGGCCTTTTTATACGCGCGTCTGTGCCATTATCGAGTCCCGCTGCTATATAGGAAAGCATTCCAGCAGGGCGTATACATATATAGTGCAGGGCTGCTCGGTCAAATTTAATGCGAGATGTTTGTGTGTACCATGTTGCTTGGCTGCGGAAACCGGCCGTTGCTATGTGCATTTAAAAACATCAGCGAGAGAATTGGGGGGAAGAGTGGTGTCCAGGTAGCGCTTAGTGAGGACGGTAGGCGTATCCAGGAGTTTTGGAATGTAACCACTAACCAGGTACAGCGCGAGTCTCAAGCGAAAGTTATTCTATCCAACAATATAAAATTGATTCGCGTGTGCCCAAATGCAAATAGGCGTACCTGTGCGAAATTACATCTGTTGCTGGCAATTTGATATCAACGTGAGTTTGGCAGCAAGGATAATGAATTGGGGGTGTGGGGGGCAGGTTAACTGGAGAAAACAGTTGAAGATTCGCAGTGCGGTTCATGTTTCTGAAAACTATGGCAGGTCACCCGCAAATGTTTTTAAAACTCCTTGTCGGGGGCTAAACGGTAAAGCTCCGGTGGCTAATTTGAGAATATCATATTATGAAATAACCATCCACATAGATTAAAGAGTCGTAGCGCAGTTGGTTTAGCGACTGCCTGTGGTTCGGCGGTCCCGGGTTCGATTCCCGGCGAGGGCTCTCGATTATTCGATCCCGGGGTCCTGGTGAAAATGTGCCCCTCACATAGTGCCTTAACACTAGGAGCGGAACAGAAACTACACTTCAGTAAAAAAAACTATGATACATTTATGCCCGCAGGTGACGTTCCAGATAATAAATCGATTCGCTACAAATGTAGCCATAGACGGAACTCCTGATAGATTTGCTTCACTTCATTAGCACATATATAATTCAAATTATTAATGTTTAATTATTAAGAGGGCTCCTTCCCAATCAGCCTGTAATATTGGATACCTGCGCTGCTCATTAAATTTGTTCTGAAGCGCGTTCATGGCATAAAGCTAGAAAACGTCAAATAAAACTGTTTCCCAGGTTCAGTTTGGCCTATATCCGCGAAATTGCGGTAAATTTCGAGGACGTCAGCTTGGCATACAGGGCATCAACAATAAATTTTATTGATGGCCGTAATAACTTTCTCGAACATGGGGCTTTCCTACACGCAAAATAACGTTACATTCCGGAACTACAGCGCACCCCTTTCGCAAACCCAAGTCATGAGCAGCCCCTAATCGCATTACATGTACTGTAGTTTTTCAAATTTCACGGTTCATTTGTCATGATTATCTCAACTATCTACGACCACAATAATGACTCGTCAATATCGCCAATTTGATGCCACCGATTTATTACCCTTATTGGTATTTTATTCGAGTGTTCTTTGTCACCAATGAATATTTTAATACAATTAATGATAACCTGAATATCTCACTAATTAGCGGCTATTTTTTTAGGCATTCTTTTCATATCAACAAGAAACCGTGGTAATTTCTGGGCTTCATAATTTAAGTAAACTGCTAGTTCTAAAATTACTCTTGCTTATTTATACTGCACTATAATTATAAAGCTTAGGCTTATGACGTCATCATTAAGCACGTTAGTATCATGTAGTTAGTCTCGATTAACGCCCAATATTGCCATAAAGCCATGGCATTCTTAAATCGGGTATCGTGCCAATCGTGATTCAAAGACTACCACATTTCAAATTTTCTGAAAGTAAAAGACGAGGTTTTAAAGTTAAAAGAATTATCCTGACTGGTCATTAAAAAATGTGCCTAACTTCAGGGTGGGTTTCAGAAGTTAAATTAGCGGTGAACCCTTTTTCAAATATTTTATTAGGTAAAATTGAGATAGTCCAAAGACTAGGTTTGTTAGCGGTAGATTTGGTCGGGAGTGTGACGGACATGTTATCAATATTGGGATGGGAATCGTTATGTGGGGTTTCCACTACAACAATGCTCCCGGAACATTGATCTAGAAACACCGATCCGTGGTGATGTTTAGATGGAAACCAAATGTTGCTGTTGCCAGAAGCTGTTTTCAAGCAACAAACGCTGTTGCCAATAAAAATGGGGGTTGTGCCCGGGACAGGCCGGACGAAAAAAGACGGACAAGAGTTGGCGATAAAAAATTAAACTAGAAAACCGTGGGAACTGTAACTGTAACTATTGTAAATTCACGAGAATAAACAAGTGTGAAATGTGGAGAAGGCTACCGGATTGATTGTTGCGTTTTCGTCGTCAGATTAGGGTTTGCGTTCAGCGTTCCACCACTTGTCTCGTCTATAATAACCATATGTGTGCAGAATCATCCATAGTACACAAATTTCCACTTTCCTTATTAAACAGTTCGATGACCTGATAATTTTGCCAAGACTAGGATTCAGACCTACGTATCTGTCAGTACCTGACATCGTACAAACATGTGTACACATTTTTGGCGAACGAGCCATCCTTTAAAATTGTAATAAAGTGCTCAAAGAGCAATCTTTGTAGGTCTTTGTGATCAGATGGTTATGACAATGATCCATGCGGCTATGATAACAGAATCTTCTAGATCCATTTTCCAAAAAATCGTAACTTTTGTATTCTGCCAGTGCCCCATGGAGAAATAATTAACTAAATTAAAGACTCAGCGCCATCTATTGACAAAATGAAAAAAGTCGCGCGAATCTAGTTTTTCTTCGCGGGCCAAGTGCAAATGACATGTTTTAAGAACCATGCAACAATATGTTGCCTCGAAATTGTTGCGGGCAACAAAATGTTTAGGTGGAAACCCCGCTTTAGAGAATCGTTGGGGCTTCTGGTTCGTATTCTGAAGGGGCATTTAGGTATAGGAGTTTCTATACTCCTTGCTTCGGCACTGTGTGAGGGGCACGTTTTCACCAGTAGCCCGGAATCAAATAGAGCCTGCGCCGGAAATCGAACCTGGGACCGTCAAGCCAGTCAGTCAGTCACAATACCGGCTGAGCAACGACAAATCGATTGTAATGTCAAAATTGGGGAAATTGTGAGACAGGCTCCTCTCCTATTAGGTGTAGAAGAACGGGGCCTACTAAAATGGATTGAGGAGCTGCATTGTCGTTGTGACTTTTTCGCCAATTACCCCCAGAATGGAATAGCCTTAACGAGTCTCAAGTCAAAAGCCAGTTAGAATATGACAACCACACCTTTGTCCTTAACTGGTCGTTCGACCCTCGCCATATGCTCCCCGTTTAGGGGCTGCTTGCGGGCACATATTGAAACGGTTTCATGGTTGCCGAACTGCCGTTACTATTGTCTGCTTCCTCTTGGCAACTAGAAACAAATTATTTAAGCTTAAGACTCCACCGTCAAAACCAACCCACATTTGAACGCCAATCCATTTAGTCAACCGGCTAATTTATTTTTTTAAGTGTTTTTTAATTATTTTTCCAATCGTGGAAGGTTCCAAATTCATATTTGACGAATGAATAAAAAAATAAATAAATTTTTTGCGTTTCATATTCAAATCCTCCATAAACCATATAAACTTTCAAACACAGAATCCCTATATACCATGCACAAAAATGCAAATTTGAGAAAATTGGCACCCACCCCACGCAATACAGTGAGTGGGCCGCAAATGGCCCGCGTATCGTGAAAGCTGGCCACCCTTAGATCCAATAAAACGCAAGGCCTACGTTGGGCTGCAAATGTCTGATTTTGTCCAGTCTTTCAAATTCAACCATCGCTTATCTTGGAACCAGTTCAGGTCCATTGGTTGTCAGGACAGCTCCAACCAGGCGTGAATTCAAATCCAGCTTAATTTCGTCCAGAAAAGCCGACGCAATTAAATTAGGCCTCGCCCTCCCACAAATACCAATTTACACTGCAATTTAAAACACCTTCAAGGTTGGGTGCGTATCTACAATGTACATTTATCAAACGATAGTCGTAGAAATCAGAACACGTCGATAATTTGAGTAAACGCGCCCCAGTCTGGAAGCCATTTGAAATTTACATGAAGCTGCCGTGAATAGGCATGCATGTACAACAGCATTTGGGCAAAAACGCCGCCATTAGTCAAATTACGATAATTAAATCCGTCGCTAGAAAATCCCTTAGCCGACAAAAACATATTGCCATGGGCAAAATCGTACCAGGGTGGTAGCGCCATTTCGAAACTGGAATCGAATAAAGGCTAAGATTAATAAAACAAGCAGAAAAAACACTTACCAATTTCACGGGCACAGACGAACAAATCCTCAAAAAATTCAAGATGGCTTCTTCGTTGCTTGAAAATGATCCATGTCGTTGCAAAACGCTTTTCCATTGAGTCATCGGCCACCGGGGTCGCCACCGTACAGGTGAGTAATTTCAATACGAAGTTGTTGTTCGTTTGAACGCCGCCAGTGGCGCTATTAAGAAAACGCAGCATACTGAAATATTCTGTCAATTTGCCGCGATTCTGACACGCGCTTTAACCGCATTTTCGTATTACTCTCTTCAATACAACAGCGGTTTATAAACACCAACAATTGATAGTATAAACACGACCTAGAAACTAAGGCGATTTACTTTCTTTAATTGGCGCTAGGCGACGCTTCAGTTCAGAAAATGGCGCTTGTGTGGTTAAGAAAAAACTTGTGTAGGTTTTAATTTTTTCAACAAATTTATTATTTAATTGTGTTTGTATTGGAACAAAACCGAAGTATCATGAATCACTTGCTGGCCCTGCGGTTTGAAAAGTCTGAACCCGTTTCATGCAGCAAACATGTGTGATACTGGAGTGTCATTTTGTTCAAATGTTGGTAATCATTCCATTTGGTTACACATGATCCGTGTACCATCTCGTTTCCACTAGCCTGAATTTGTCAACCGTACCCTTTTTGTAAACAGATTTTCAGATGAACCAACGATATCGTTTCAAACGAACGATATTCTATTATGATGCTCCCTGTCAAATTTGTTTACAGAACTTGAGCCTACTTTGAATACCGCAGTTCCATTTGGTATCTTATTCAACGGGTTCTGAACGAGCTGGGATATGTTAGCTGTAGATTTGGAAGAACCGACAGTGTCACAGACATGCTGTCAAAACTGGGATGGGAGATCGTAGGAGGGAGATCAGTTTAAGGTTGCTGGTCAGAAGTCTGAAGGGGATTGTAATGTTGATATCGGGGAAATTATGTGCCCAGCTCCTAATAGAAGTAGAAGGGGTCACACTAGAATGGTGAACGAGCTTCAGTGTACATCTGCGTCATAGTTTAACTCCTATTTCCCTAGAGTGTGTAGACAGTGAAATGGCCAGACAGAGCCTCAAATCCAGAGCCTTTTTAAATAAATCCATTTCTGTCCCCAACTGGTCTTTAATTCGACCCCCGCCATAGGCCCCTATCTTGGGGCTGCTTGCGGGTAAAATTTGTAATTGTCATTTGATCTCCTACAGGCCTAGGCTAAGGAGTGTCAGTCAATGGACATTTGACGATTTCTTTGCTGCTGTTGTAAGTTTACTTTTAAGTTCATATAAATTCAAGGTTCAAAATGTTTTTATTTCATTGAAAGGAAAACATTGTAGGTACAATTAAGCGTCTTAGATTTCTTTGGTGGGCGTGAACATAACCTTGACAGAGTTATCTGCTCCGGTCAGCGCAGTTTCGAAAGCCTTCTGCGCTTCCTCCAGTTTAAACTTGTGAGTCATCAACGGTTTGAGATTGATTCGTCCACTTGACACCAATTCAATCGCGTCGTTGAAGCTGTAAGGAGAAATGGTGGACGCACAATTTATAATTTATAAATAAAATATATTAGTTAGTCTTGTCACTCAATCAGTTTTGTGTAAGATTCCAAAGAGGTTCCCGATAGGCAACTTGTTTGGAAATGTCATTTATCATTATGTAAGTGGAAGGGTGTAATGGCGTCAGGGTTATGGTCGGACGAAGTCTAACGATTAAGATAGATTATCTCCGGTGATGTGAGAAAGCGATTTGTCAAAGAATGACCATCTCAATCGCTCCAGTTATTCATCTTAATCTAGTTCCTCGAATTTGATTAATTGAAATCCCATTTCGTCTACCAGCACAACTTATTCGAGTACACGTATGGATGACAATCTCATGAAACGCTAACTCTAATATCAACGAGAACTTGCCAGTGCACAAATCGCAGCGAACCAATGAGGTCGAGCTCTGCCAAAACGATCTGCAGAATGTCGATGTTTGCCTTTCCTGGTGGCAAACCAACTATTTCAACCACTCCTCCGAATCTGGTGGCCTGGTGAAAAAAAGATTAAAATTTACAGTTCTTGAAATCAGATTGCATCAGTGAAGTAACAAAAAGCTTGTTATTTTAAATATATATACCAAAATGCCAGTTTGCACGGCGATTTCAGTGCCACTGCAGTCGAGGGTGATGTCGGGCTGAGTTCCGAAAGCCTCGATGGCTTTTTTGGCCAGAACGTTGGGGTCTTTAGTTTCGGACAAAATGGTCTTATCTGCGCCACATTTCTTGGCAACTTCCAGCCGACTGGCGCGGATATCTAATTTGTACCATTTTAGATCGAATTAATTTATATTGTGAGATGTAGTTTTTTTTACAAATAAGGACAATGTATGGCGAATTGAACTCACCCACAACAACCACTGTTGAGGCGGCAACGGACTTTGCAAATAAAAGACACAGCAATCCTATTGAACCTGAAATCAAAAACAAAAAATGAATAAAGTATTTTTAAATATCAAAGTGTTTGGTATTGCCCCGACTGAGTTTCCAGTCATTACATTTTACACCCACACATGATCGTTCAGAACTTTAGGACAGTTACACAGTAAGAATGGCTTGTTCTCTTTGTTGGATTCGTTAATAGTTGAAAAAGGGTTTACCTGATCCGATAATCAGAATCTTCTTTCCCAATCCGACCTTCGCTCGCTTGCAGGCATGCATAGCGCAAGCCAGAGGCTCGATGAGTGCTCCCTCTTGAAGGCTCACATTGTCGGGAAGCCTGAAAAGAAATGACTCAAACAATTATTTTTTGCGTTTTTTAGATAATCTCACATTACACTAGTACTACAGGATTTGTTGTACCCCTCTTAGTGCTTAGGCACTATGCGAGGGACACATTTTTACCAGTACCCCGGGATCGAATAATCGAGAGCCCGCGCCGGGAATCGCACTCGAGACCGCCGAAGCACAGTCAGTCTCAATACCGACAGGGCCACGAGTAGAACAAAACACGAGTCGACAAGTCATTTAAAAAATGTAAATACCTAATTTGCTGTTGCTGTTTTATTAACAATTTAAAAGAGTGCTGAACTATAATTTCTAAAATCAATTCAAGAAGATTTCACCAACTTGTAAAGCAAGTCTGCAGGATGAACGAAAAATTCCCTGAGATGTCCTTGCGTTGGTGGAATGGACTGGGTCTCCACTGCCAGACAATGGTTGTAGCGTCCGTCTCGGCATGGAAAACAGGTCCAACACGGAACCGCAGGCTCCAAGCACACCCTATCACCTATTTAAACATATATCGTCAAAGGCAAATTCTTATACCAATGAATTTACAAGATTTTTAATTCTCTTACCAGGCTTTACGTTCTTTACATCCTTTCCCACTTTAACGACAATTCCACCAGACTCGTGACCGAGAATATGTGGCTTATCCATTACAAGGTCTCCGACGTGGCCATCGTGCCACAAGTGCAGATCGGTTCCGCAGATTCCGACGAAGTGGATGGCGACGAGGGCCTCTGAAAATATAATTCAGCTTGCGTTGTAAATCAGCGAAATATTCGTTTAGTCCGTTTAGTTGAACCAAACAATAGTTTTCAACACCAATGAATATCACTGAAAGAGATTATGAACTCTTATTGACACATTTTTACCAGCACTCTGGCTCCGTAAGGGACATGCCTGTATCTGCCTACATGTAACTACTAAAGTGAAAATGTTCAAAAAAAGTACATTTACTGTGCTTACCAGTCGATTTCAATTCTGGAATTGGAAGACTTTCCTAAAAATATTGAAAAATCATCCAATTAAAAAAATTCTCTTTTGGAAGAATTTGCACTATTACTTTTCTTTTATTTGGTTTATAGTAACGGAAAACTGAAAAACATTTTTTTGCACTATAAAAAGGAAAGATTTTTTCTTATAAATGTTTGCGTACCACATGAAACTTCTTCGTCTTTGGGTCAACTATCAAAGTCTTGTTGAGCGACATGATGCTGGATAGACACTACTCCGCAACGTCGAAAATCAACTTTCGAAAGAAACAAGGCAGTCGTCGTCGCTGCTATATATAGGCAAATTGTGACACGGGCCGTTTAATTAATTGCCTGGCTCCCGCACAACACTTGAAAGTTGTTCTTCCCGAATGACTTGTCAATGGTGCCTGGGCGAGCTTCTAGAGTGACCTCTACTTGACTTAATCACTCTTAAGACAACATTTACAGGGTGACAAATTGATTCTATTGCATTTGTTAGCCTTAAGAATGATTGACCGATGCCAGAAAATTTGAAATGATGGAAAGGCCCGTGACTCTTGCGTCACTGATGACTTCAATTGATTGCATAATTTCAGTATTAATTGTATATATGATGGTGACGCTGAAATAAAGAAGTTCGTGGATTCGTTGTCGCACCACCGTTTACCACCGAATTCAATTTTGGGCTTTTCATTCGTTGGTCAAGAAAATAATTCCGGAACAAAATAGCCTTGATAGTTAGACGGTGAAGTCTTGTTTGTTTCGCTATGTGACATTGCTAGCGCTTTTCTTTTCCAAATGTGCGGTTTCTGAAATTTAGCTCGCTAAGAGATACATTGCATTATGTTATCATTCAAGTTCAATAGTTTGATCCATCAGACAAATTGTTGCTTATCTCCAAATTACTATAAATCAGTAAATTGCGATAAATTGTTTTCATATTAGGGAAGCCGAATATCCTAAATTTAAGTAATTCGTTAATTTTCTCTACACAATTTTAACCAGTTAGAAATTGGAGCAAAATATGAAGCATCGCAGTAACTGATATAAAATAGTCTAGTAATACTCGTTGGTAGTGGTGCTTGATTCAGCAAACATTTACTTTTCTCAACTTATATTTTAAGAATACCAACATAGCTTGCGGACTTTAGACACAGTATCAAATTTGCAACTTAATTTTAGATACACAGTCGTGTAGTGAGAGTCTGTGCGTTTAATTTGTACAAAGTTTACACCAATAATTTATTTAAATTCCGCCTGGCCAAACGAAGTAATTAACGAGGAAAATAAATTTCATTATTTGCAGTTAAATATAGTTTAGTTCATAGCATATTACGTATATACGATTGGAAACTCGCCAAGGCTAGATTCAACAAACTCGATAATGAATATAGCTCTTGTCACGCTCGGAGCTGAATTAACGAAGGCCAAACCACTTTTTCAAAGTGTCGCCAAAACCCCACTGAGCGCCATAAACGTTAGAGATCGAGACAAAAATCTTTACAGTAAATAAGTCAAGGTTAGATAACCCCGTACTTGAATCGCGCCGTTTAGTTCCCCAACTTAATATTTCCTTTGCCCGGGTGAATATAAATTTTCTAAAGGAACATTAGGCAAGTTAACGCGTACAAATAAAGTTTCTTTGTTGGCGGCAAATTGGATGAAATAAATTTTATGAATCGGAGACAGCACAAAATGAGAAATTGCGAAACCAGAGTAGAAAAAACACCTGCAGTGTGTAAACTAATGTGAGTAGTAATGTCAGTCATAAACTGAGTGCTGGGAAAGGATAGCACCTCATAAAGGGGCAGAACGAGTATCGTCGTAGACCAGTCGGTATTGCGACTGACTGGCTCGGCGGTAACGGGTTCGATTCCCGGCGCGGGTTCTCGAAAATTTCGATCTCTGGGACGTGCCCCTCGCATAGTGCCTAAGCACCATTCGGGCTACAGAACGCCTGTACTGCGGTTGATGCGAGGTAATTACAGATAAAGTAGCGCTTACACATGTTTCATAAAATGTGGCCTCTGGGGGGAAAAACAGAAAACCTCCATTTGGGTGATTGATGCAAAATTTACTCATAAAATGTTAAAGCAAATCATTACTAACCAATGCATGATTAGGTTATTCTTAAAGTTCTATTTAATCATAAAGTTATTTAGTCTTACGACTAGCCATCCATAATTCTGACAATTTAAAATATTTTCCGGAACAATAAAATATAAAATTAACAATATATTTATAATTTCCAAATCTGACTCGTCGTTGCGAATTCTATTGCGACTGACTGTGGCTCAGCAGTCCCGGGTTCTATTCCCGGAGCAGGCTCTCGATTAGTTACGACCCGTCGTGGCGCAGTTGGTTTATGACGGACTGTTCGGCGGTCCCGGGTTCGATTCCCGACGCGGGCTTTGGCCCGGGGTACTGGTGAAAACGTGCCCCTCACATAGGGCCTAAGCTCTGAGAGGGGTACAAAATCTTCCTGTTGTGACCCGTCACTTAAGTGAATTAAAAAAAAAAAAGTTAATCCCGGGATACTGGTGAAAATGTGCTCCTCGCCATAATGCCTAAGCACCAAGAGGGGTAGCTACAGAAAATCGACTACAGTAAATTAAGAAATATATATATTGGGCATAATTTAAAATATCGATGTTTACACGGAAGACATCAAGGGCAACCTTGATGAAACTAAAAATAATATTACGGTTGGTTTCATATAAAATAAGAAAGGAGAGACAAACGACTCTCGATGGAAATATCAGTTTTACTTAAAAAATTAAAAATAGTTCGAAAAGAAAAAGGTTGTTGTATTTACAAAGTGGCGACTCCATCAAGATAAGGCTGAGCAGTGAAACTTCCAATTTTGTTACCACCCTGATCGTAATTAAATTCGAAGAAGCATTTTTCACAGAATAGAAACGTGTATGCTGGGAGTCTAGGGTTGTTTCGTGTCAACCATCTGAAAAAGCAAGCGCAAAAAAAAAGATTGATTATTCGTATGAATATTGAGGTAGAATCACATAAAAAATGTACACTTCAACAACTGAAACTCACTTGGCTGAATAGAGGTGACAAATCATACACAAGGTCTTCTTTTTCTGTCGCGAACTCAACACAATAGGGTATTGCACTCTATTCATGCAGTCTCCTTGGTTAGCAAGTCTGAATTATGGAAACAGCGAGCGTCAGAAACAATTAGTGGCACGTTTGACTGTCTAACTATTGAGAAAACGTAACGCCTGTAGTGCGGTTGACTACAGTTGATTGGGGGGAAAAAACACGTGGAAGCTACATTGTTGACGCCACAAGCAGACTCACCTCAGATCGGTAAACACCACAAGGTGCTGACAGTTTCCCTGATGCATAAACACGCAGATGTGTCCCAATTGGATAGTTATATCACTGAAGCGTGTTTCGTTCATCATTTTGATCCGATATGGAGTGTGTAGCAGCCTCGAGGGATCAGATTGCGCCCAATCTATTATAACTCTGAAAATAAAAAAGTTCCAAAACGACATGAACAAAAGAAACACCTGTTGGTGGAAACTATGACTACTAGAAAGGTTTCTTGATGCTTCAATGATTGAGCATATAGGTTCAGCGAATCAGCGCATGGAAAGTTAAGTTAAATTAGATTACTTTGAAACCGTAGACGCACTTGGTCTTTACGCTAATATAATCATTGATAATAAATTGTGTGACCAGGACTCACAAAGGCAGCTCATATATTCACACATTCAACTCACTTGCTATAGTCTATAGCGGTTGGATCTCGCATGTCGTTATAGAAGGTGCCGTTGACGAAAAAGAACCCGGATTTGTACAGTTCCTAAAATATATACGATGAGTAATTAATTACATTTGAGAAAAATAAATTTTGAAAAAAGTAGGCGTGGAATTAAAAAATATTCAACCAATGATTTAAATAAGCTGCGCTCGATGAATTAAATAATAATAATTTAATTTACCTTGGCCGCAAGTCCATTGACATTCTTAGGATTATCACTAAAGTCACCGGGAATAGTTAAATCCACAGAACACGCAATCTTGTCTCGCAATTCCGTCAGAAACTGACTTCCTAGGATCAGGTATTTGACTCCACCCTTAGAAATGATAAACATGCAAAAGACTGTATTAAATTTGACAAGATGGGAAATTCGGGATTGTTCCCATTTCAGGGTGGCTTTCCTAAAAAAATGTTCATGACGATTCATCTTCACAATTTTCACAGAATACTAAAAGCTATTTTTTTTAGTGATCTAATGTTTACATGGAATTTTATTGGAGACAGAGTTGAACGAAAGACGAAGAGAATGGCAAACTATTTTTTTTATAATATTATAAGATATACTATTTCGAAAAGTTCTTGTCAACTCAACTCATTCTCTATCAACCGCGAAAATCTAATACCTAGAGTTCGAACTACTAAACTATTTCACAGTTTCTATTATAATAAAATAATATTAATTTTAAAATATCAGTTGCTACTCGTTGGCCATTCGTTTGGATCTGTCTGTCCCGGGTAAAACAAAACATATAATATTTAGCAGTTTCGTCAACAGTGTCGACCGCTTCAAAAAAATTTCTAGTCCAATATCAGTCAATTTTTAGACTCACCGCTTGCACTGTGCGCATGGGATCAGTTTCATTTGGTCTCGCAGGCCTACAGACCAATACTGACAAAATGACGTCATCCTCATCGACGGGCACGTCCACCTCATCACTCTCATCCCAAGAAGATCGCTAAAACATAAATATACAGGGTGGCGGAGACCAAATTTGAAATGGACGACATACTTTTAATATCCGAGATCAGGGGATGAAAAAATCACAATTTGGAGCTAATCACCGGAAGTTTTATTGTAATACAAAAGTAAAATTAACTATGAAAAATAATTTCCGATAAATGCCATCCTTCCACGGTGATTCATTCCTATCCAAACGTCGTGGGCTTTCCTCAACGGACACTCTGACATGATCTTCATTCTCGGGTGTCACCACAGCTGGAACTCGTGTAGGGACTCTTTGGGACAACAGTAGTGTTGACGAAAATGTTCAACCCACTTAGAAATCGAACGGTGGTTCGGGAGAGTTGCACTCGGAACGAGGTTGAAATGTGTCCGGAAGGTGCGCCGTGTGGCCGCAAAACAGTCATTATTACGAAAAAACGCCTCCACGACGAACGAACGATGTTGAGCGCTCCAACGGGTCATGGTAACTAAACTTCCCACCTTAAGCTACAGAATAAGGGGATTGAACGACCTTCCCCCCACCTACCCACCCCAAGCCACGCCTTTTACAAATGTGTTAATTTGGTCTCCGCCACCCTGTATACTCAGAAATATTATTCGATAAAAATAAAAAATATATTCACCGCCACTTGACATATTCTTTAATCATAAATTTTCAATGAAAAGTAAAGGCTTTTATGAAAAGAGAGGTATACCATCACTTACTAAAAGCATCTCAGAACTGGTATGTTTCTGGTATTTGCAGGCCTGCTTGCGAAGACCATAATCATTCCAGAGCCTCGCGAGTCTCTCTTCTTGCTTCCTATGAATCATAGGGTAACTCTGTAGAGTTCACAAACAATAATCGACAATGCAAATAGCTTCGCTTTTAGCTACTTCAATGTAACATCAGCTGGGCTACAAGGCATTTTATTGGACCTATCGTAGCTCTAAAAAATATAGACACATTACTGTTTTTTTTCCTGAAAGAAAATAAATGAAATCAAACAACTTAGTAAACGAATGGCTAAGGCATACTTGAGAGTCTCCAAATCAACGTTATCATCAACGTTGGGTAGCATTTTCTTGCCGTCAGATATCTTTCTGTGAGCATATTCGTAGCTGCTAGATTCTCCCGCGCATTTTAAGGAATCAATTCTGAATAAAAAATATATTTAAAAAAAATTATAAATTTTATCCAAACATACCGATCACCATTTCGATAGGCTATGACTACACTATCTGTCACTTTGTATCGTATCGTATTTTTGAAATTTATTTTAGATTTAAATATAATTATCGCCGCGCCGTGGAATTATGGCGATTTCCGTAGGTTGCAAGGGTCTAGTGAAGTTTGGAACAGGCTGGCCACATGCGTACAGCCCGCTGCCGGGACTTAAAGGTGGAGAGGAAGCGAGATTGCACTGGGGAGGCTGTTCCAGTTGTTAATACTTCTAGGGAAGAAGGAGAATTTTGCGTAGTTGCCTTTGGCATTAATTGATTCGAGTTTGGGGAAGTGACCTCTTTGTCTTTTCGCCTGAGTGAAGAAGTTGGTTGGTGCAAGGGTGGCGAGGTGGCGTTCGATGGAAAAGAGCAGCAGTATTGTAATTAACATTAACACTACAGGAAAATCAAGATAGTCAAGTCAGTTATGACGACTGGGCAACGATAGTCTTACTTCGTTTCAATGACAAGTCTCAGCTTATAAATAAAAGGTACCGAGTGGATGGGTGTTGCGCCTCGTCGGTAACATGACCGACCAACTGACACATGGGTCTTAACTCCGAGCAAAAAGATGGTATCGGTACTAACCGGCGACACATGGGTACATTGTCATGGGTATATATAGCCTATTGTCCCTCCACATCGATTCTTACCCACAGGCAGAACTAATTTCATCCAATAGATCTTCAGGAACTTCGGGATATGACTGTTCGTCAAGAGGCACAGTCAGCTGGGAATATTTTCCAAACTTGGCGTGCATTTGTGCCATTGTTTCTTTCCACGCCTTGTGGAAATCACCAACGTTGATCTCATCTGAAAGCTGCATCATTCAATTTCGAATTCGAGCCACTCTTCGATTATTTGAACTTCGAATATGACAAAATAATCTTGTTTCGTATTTTCGAAACATTTAAAGTAGGACGCCATTTAATTCAACGCCTTCTTTGCAAAATGACCGACAAATATGTCATCAAACAAGCTCAACCTATCTGCCTGAAATTTCACTGCCACACACCTACATTTCAATCCGAGTTGCCCGGCCCAGAATGTAGAGGGCGTCCATATGGTCGAATTCATGCGTTGGTGGCGTCACGTGGCGGCAAGTACACATTTTTACCCCGAGAGACGTATTCGCTAACGTAAACAGTACAATGGCTGCTAGGTGTGCGATCTTGAGCATTTCGGCGACATCTATAGACAGGGACCGCTAAGTGACCACAAAATGTTTTCCGGTCATGCTTGCAATCAGATTCGACATAGGGTGCGTTTATAATTGACTCCAATGTCCCTCAACAGATATGCGGTTATGCCTAAAAATGGCATGACCCGAGAATTTACGCGCCTACCATCCATCCGGATAGCCAAGCCAAGCGTGACCCAAGTACAGCGGCCCCATTCACAGATGATGATGGAATACGAGCGACATCGATTTTTAATCTCGTTTTTCCTGAATGGGGGTACCATGTTTTACGCGCAATTAGCCGCGATCCAATCCCAAAACTAGGTGTCCTGTGGGTCCCGACAAGCCGGAAGAACTGGGGTCATGCTAGCGGTCTCGTAAACTCAATCCTGGACTAGTCTCCATGTGGAATTGACCGGAGCCCAAAATTTACTACGCTCCTGTCACAGGCTAGTGGGGGCATCATCATGGCGGAGCGCGGCCGTCAGCGATCGTCACTAGCAGACAACAGTGGCTCGCATCCCTTGGACACTCATCATATGGGACTGTTCGGACGTTGGGGCCAGAGCCACGGGTGCCCCAACATCGTCGAGGAGCCCCATGATAAGCTGACTGCCGTACACGATGAGTTCGACCCGTTTGTGGGCGGCGGTGATGCGGAATATCCCGATGAGGCTGTCAACGTCGCGCTCAATGCGCCGCCCGAAAATCTGTATGCCATATCTCTACTTTCCATTTCCTGTTTCGTTTTTGGGGAGACCCCACCCACGTTCTAGTGCCCATTGGCATCTAGACATTTTATGGAGGATCTTGAGGAAAAACAATTGGCAGAGTTCCCCCAAGCCACCATGCAAGCATGAGAAAACCGTTTGACTGGAAGCCAATCCTACTCGTATTTCGCGTATTTAGTTCCACCAAGCAAAGTGAACACCATTTCATATGCACAACTCGAGCCGCCACTGTAAATTTTGCCAATGTGTTTCTTGTTCCCCAGATGGTATCATGGACGACTGGACCGATATAATGCCGAGCAGCGATTGTTGGCGGTCGGCACGCCAGGTAGCTACCTGCTGCGAGAGAGCGACCGCCGTCCCGGTTCCTATGTTCTCTCTTTTCTGGGCAACACGGGCATCAACCATTTCAGGTATACTCATGGAACAACACACAAAAGTTTTTTTTACCAATCAGCAATTCTAATCAACTTGTGTTTACGTGTTCTTGTCATGTGATCTCCGTGTTAAATTTGCCACTTTCAGAATCACTGCTGTGTGTGGCGACTACTACATCGGCGGCCGCCAGTTTGACTCTCTGGCCGACCTCATTGGCTACTACACAAGTTGGTCCGATTTACTCAAACGAGAGAGGCTGGCCATCCCCCTGCCACCTCCTGAAGTATGTAGCCAATACGATTATAACCGTCTTATCGCGATTGTCTGAGGCGGTTCAATTCCTGATATAAATCTTTCGTCCATTTTTTATTCTCTAGCCGGTGAACCACAAACGTCGCGTGGTCGCCATTTTACCCTACACCAAGATGCCAGAGACTGATGAATTGAGGTGAACTATAGGATATTTATATTTAGAGCTTTTTTAAATACAAGAATTGATAATTACGTGCACTAATTTCAAACACTTGTTGACTTCTTTTAAATAATCTTGTTTGGTGTTCGTCCAGTTTTCAAAAGGGAGACATTTTCATCGTTCACAACGACATGGGCGACGGTTGGCTGTGGGTCACTCAGCACCGAACAGGATTCAGTGGATTGATATTCCAGGAGTTGGTGGAAGAATTGGTAACAATAGTTCCCGGCCAAAGTTAACCACGCACGTTTCACGTATGTTTGTGACGAACCCAAGTAATAAAATGTACTAACTTCTTTCACTTCCAGGATGAAAATATTGATCCCAATGAAATTTACCCGTGGTTTCATAGTGGTTTGAGTAAGGCTGAAGCAGTTGAAAGGCTCATCAAAGGTAATATAAGATTTTTTGACAAATAGAAACAGTTTGGCGAGGACGCCACTTTTTCACTGTGTTTTATAAAATATTTTTATTAATATTAATTTTTTAATATATTTATATTAATTCACTGAAGTGTATATCGCAACAGGAAGATTCTGTACCCTCTCAGTGATTCGGCACTATGTGCCCCGTACACCAGTACCCCGGGATCGAATAATCGAGAGCCTGGGCCGGGAATCGAACCCGGGACCGCCGAACCACAGTCCGTCGCTTAACCAACTGCGCTACGACGAGTCGTACAACGACGAGTTTCACACCTTGACATTGTTGTTTATATAGGTGGTCCAGGAAGTTTTCTCGTCAGGCCAAGCGACAATTCCCCCGGTGACTACTCGCTCTTTTTCCACATTCACAATACAATTCAACGTTTTAGAATTGGAAAAAAAGGAAATCGCTATCTGATGGGCGGACGATCTTTTGAAACGTAAAAAGTTTTTTTGCTTCTAAAATGTTTTCACTAATTTAGAGTTTTTGTTCAATACTTTTTTCTGAACTACTCGTGACCCGACATATTTGTATCTTGCGTTTCAGGCTCGAAACTGTGATAAGTCGCTACAAAACTGAACAGATTGTTGAAGGTTATACGTTGGGTCCGCCTGTGATGAAGGTAGGCTGCTCCCGTCTTGTGTAATCGTTAGGCATTTGCTACTTGGCGATATATCCTTAATCGTTCAGGGCATTCGCTTAAAAACGTGTTTTATGTATTTTTGGCTAGTCGTCCAGATTTATGGTGGAGCTCAAGGTAAATTATGTTGTATTTTAAGGATGTATTTATATAACTGGACAGACGCAGGGGAATTTTGTTTGCCAAGAGATTTTGAAACGTGGTCTTTTTTTCTCTCAAACGTCACAGAATTTTTCGGAAATTGATGGATCTTCATGTGGTAAAAATCAACGCAAGTCTGAAGATATTTATGCCACGTTGAGAGAGAGCCGGGAAGTTGGTCTAGTTACTCGCAAGAATCGAGGAATCCGGATGAAGGGATACTTGCATAAAAAGAGTACTTTTTTTCGCATACAATTATTGATTACTAATTCGAATAAAACAGCTGGATATTTTAATCCTGGATGGTTTTTTTGCACAAGCAGGCCAGCATACCAAAAAGTGGAAGCACATGTTCTTCGTTTTGCAATCAATCGGAACGGAGCATCACTTGTTATTCTACGATAATCCTCGGGTGAGTGAACGAAACCATTAAATTTGACTGCTTGTTCGCTTGTTGATTTTAAAATATGAAGCAAAACTAATTCGTTTTTGTATTACACTTCTGGTTGTTCAGCGAACCAAGCCAAAAGGACTCGTTGATCTCGGCTACACATCATTGTATATTGTTCACGAGAGTTTTTTTGAAAGGCGAGTATTGTAATTTTTTTTGGTTAAATTTGATGAAAGGTCAAAGAGTGCTTCCAGCTGAACTCTCTCATTTGCTATACGTTTATTTAGAAGTGATGTTTGTTCAATTAATCAAGGTGAAAGGGGGTATTAAAAATAATACTTTTCCCCCCACTCTTCTTTTGTTCTAGGCCAAACTGTTTCCAACTTGTGGAGAAGGCTCTTCCGTGTTTGAGTACAGTCCACTATCTGTGCGCGAGCACTCCCGATTTTGCTCAGGTATTTATTTCAGTAAACGTTTAAAGCACAATCATATTAGGCATGGTTCGTCAAGTATTTGCATCCAGTTACACACTCTTGTCGATATTGTAGGAATGGATGCAAGCCCTGAAACCGTTCTGCACTCAGCAACCCATGAAAGTGCCATACTCCAAAGATCTCAAGGAGCTGCGCAGCTTACACATCACTATATTCGATGCTCACCGAGTCCCGGTTAAACTCGTTCCACATCCGTATGCCATAATTGCGCTGGGCGAAGTGAAGGTGTGTCGGACACGGGTTAGAGAGGCACCCGATCCAGTCTTCAACGAGGACTTTTTTCTCGAGTAAGTCTTTTGCATACCTTCTATGATTTGGAACTGGCAAATCTGATTTCACCAACAAATCATTGTCTTTTTTAATTTAAAACTGTTGGCCATAGAAATATTGGTGACTAGTCAAAGAGTTGTATAAATCGAGAAAATTATATCGCAGGTCGGCAAAAATAGCGCCTATTTTTCAAATGGTTCTAAAACTAGTTTTCAAAATCTGTTAGTTATTTTCCTTTGCTTGAGGTCATCACAATTGAACTGGGAGAATCTTATGCGCCAGTTCCTAACGAACCTTTCAACATTGTTCAAATCTTGTCTAGTGATATTCCGCTAGACGTCAGCTCATTCACCATCACCATAATCAACAAGGGCAAGCGATGTCGGGACACCGAAGTTGGTGAGTGGCATTGTCTCTCGCTGAAATGTATTTTTGACTGTTGCAATAGTTTTGAATCTAAAAATAACGGGTATATTACTCGATACAGCCGAAGTCACGGTAGATCTGAGCACTCTGGTGAACGGCGACGAAACCGAAGATTGGTACCAACTATCCGGATTGGCGCCACCGCTGCGAGAAGACTGGGGCTCAATGAGAGTTCGCGTTCGCTATCTGCACGAAATTATTATGCCAATGGAAGAGTACAGCTCGCTCAAGGAGGTTAGAAAGCCATTCACGGAATCCTGATATTTGGAGGGAAAGAATGGGACAGAAAATTGCACGGAAACAGTCAGTCGCTTGGTTTAGCGACTGACTGTGGTTTCGGCGGTCCCGGGTTCGATTCCCGGCGCGGGCTCTCGAAAATTTCGATCCCG
>JAQGBY010002346.1:0-23524 GCA_034698785.1 Mycogona germanica
AAACGCCCCCTTTCTCGTAACTGACGTATATTGATTGATTCGCGGAATGCTGTCGTTGCAATCATTTTTGCACGTGACTGAAAAACTGTGTTTTATAAGTTAACATTTAATTTATTTTATTACTCTGTAGTTATTTACTTAGGAGATGAATCACACTTAGACGGCCACATCATGTTTTTTGTACAGTAGTTTGAAAAAATATGCTTCATTTAAAGTTAATTGGTTAAGTAAATTAATGAAAAGAAAGTAAATTCCGAAAACATTTGGTTTCTCTTTGTTAGGGTTTGACACCTCTAGTCGAGGGGGTTTCAAGGGTTCACAGTTGACCTTGGGTCTCAAACAGATGCGAATAGCCTAGATTCGTGTTCATGGACACGAAAGGCCAATATGGGGACGCGTTGGTTAATATTAAACGCGCCTTTTGTGCGAGGCCCAAATGTGCTAGGCAATTGGGCGCAATAAAAAATGTTCCAAGTGGGGTCGGATTACCTCTACCGACACATTTTAACAATTTTAATTTTATTTAATTTAATACCTTTCGGAAGCACGATGCTCAATTGACGCGAACATGTGCAGAACTATACTCTTGGAATATTGATAACCAACATTTATTGCCACACGTTAGAGGAAAAACTTTGACTGTTCTTGAACCCAATAAATATAAAAATGTCCCAGTGAGTTCAATCACTATCTCAGTTCTTCATTTAACATGTAAAAATATATAGGTTATTAACATTATAGAATATTTTTGTTAGGTGTAGGGTTGTTATTTATTTTAATAGCTGGATTTCCCGTATTTGATTTACTCGTCACACGACGTTTCAAAGGAATTTCTATTACTGAATTGTTTTTATATTTTTCACTATCACTGTAAATAATTTGGCGTTGTCAGATTCTCGAAAATCTGTTGTTCAATTTATAAAATTGGTCGTAATAAATTATTTAAAATATACTAGGAAATACAAAGTTATGAACATTTGTTGAGCGCCAACTAAAAACAACTAAACGAATAAGACGATCTAGTTCAACCCGTAGCAGAAGAACATGGGATATATGAGGATAGCGAAATTTAATGTACCTGATGAATAATTATAATGTTAATGATGCCATCACGTGACCATGTCCGATAAAGGACCTTTTGTACGAAATTGGGGATGAGGTGAATCAAAATAGATTACTATGAAGTGGAATTTCCGATATTTCGACGTTCTATTCAGGAGTTTTGAATTATATTTTCTAAACTAGGGGCAAGATAATTAACCACGCTTCATCAAGGATCGATACACTATCTAAAAAACTGAGCTGACTGTTCGCTGATCCAATTTGGAAACAGATCCCATGATACTTCTTCCAACTACCGCTAGGATCGCTGTGCGCATCATCCAAGTTCTATTGATTTCCATTATCCGGGCAATTTCCTCATCCCCGAGAGTGTCACATGCCACTTGGTGCCACGTAGCGATCCGGGTAGCGGAATCCGGCCCCCGGTTTTCCACCCTGGCGGTGGCTGCGGCATTCGTGGAGCGTGTCGGCCGGCGCCGAACACAACAACTGCTGCTGCTGCTGGAGTTTTATCGACCCGAAACAACCCGGGAACGACGACGACGAAAAAAGTAGCGCACTGTATCAAGGTCTTGGAAAGCGTTCAATGTCTCTCGACTCGGCATTGGAAGTTCCATTTCCCTACTACCACCACCTTTAAGGTTAACCGTGTGTTTCGAAACTGTCGCTAGTGTCGCGTCCATCGTACACGATACACCATTTTGGAACGCCAAATTCAGACAATGTTTGCGAGGGTTTATGTGGTGGCTATAAATAGGATGAAATATTTCGACCGCCGATGTCTGAGCGTCTTCAAAGCGCGGGGCGCGGTAAAGGGGTATTTGGGGGTCCTGAGAACCTTTAGGAATTTATGTCTGCTGAGAGAAAATAGAGTTATGCGAATCAGCATTTTTTTTACCTTGTTTCTATCTGCTGGGACTAGGATTGGCATATTTCATTCGATTCTGCTGCAATAGCTAGGGATAATTTTATATATTAACCTTTCACAAAGTTTGGCAATTTAAATATATATTTTCTTCTTATTTTGTGAGGTATAAATTGAATAATAATTAGCAATTCGTGATCTAGTGTAGCAAATATCGCTGGCATCACTGGTAGCACGTGATTGGTGCACGTGAGAGTGACGACAGCGCCATCAAGTTGAGTCAAGTGGAGACGCCATCTTGGAATTCTCCTTTTATTAATGGCAATGCTTCAAACTTCAACGACTCATATCTCGAGAAATACTCAAAATAACGATCTGAAATAACTTTCGCTTGACTACAAATTTGCGGAACTATCAACAGCTTAAATTTTATTCAATTTTGTTAAAAGCCGTTTTGTAAGTAAACGCCAAGCCGAACAGTCCAAAGAGCTGATTGGGTGTACGTGAATTTAAAAACACTTTTTGTGAGACTTTTTCCTTTGCTTTTTTGCATTCAAATTTTAACACAAATTGCATTTAGGTGGTAATTTTTTTCTCAATGTTGTAAATTTTAGTAATACCCTAATTTGTTTCAATTATCACGGCATCTTTAACGGCGCAATTTTTTTAAGATGTTCTGTAAATCAATATTTTGCTTTTAAATTTCACAAAAAAACTGCTCGATCTTGACGGTTGGCCTCACCACGATATGACTATGGTGTCTGTGTTTCCTCGGGTCACCGCTAGTTGCGCATGCAGCGTCTGGCAAAGCCCCTGAATGGGGAGAGCGATCGATGCGCTCAAATGCGATGCGAGTCCAATGAATGGCGAACGCGATAGGAAAAGTTTAAATTTCGATTGGCAAACGCGATATGAATTCGTATTCATCCGTTCGTCAATAACAGGATCGGAATATCAGTAGAAATTAATCGATAGAATCGATCCAAAAATGCCCTTATTTGCTAGTTGGATAAATAAAATGTGCCCAAAACTTCCTAAACTATCGCTTCCTGTGTGTTTGCCATATATTTATAGCAATATTGCCATATATTTATTTATTATCTGTATGCTATTAAAATCTGGAACCACACTGACAATTTTGTGTTTGACAACTAGAGGGCACTCGGAATGTGAAACGCGTGCATTTCTTTTAAGTTCTGTTCCAAATATTGAACATAGAAATTTTTAGTTTGTGTTTTGGTTTTTTAATTCATGTTTTTTAGTTTTTTGGCTGCTGTATTTCAAATAACCTTCATAAATTCCGAATGACGGCAAGCAAGTGAAAATTTGTGGCACATGGATGTTTTACTAAATCACTTTCTTAAAATTACAGAAGTATTCTTTGGAGTAAATTAATACATCTTATCAGAAAACGTAATTTAAAATTCTAGACAAAAACAAATATTGTAAGAAATATAACAAAATAAATTAACACGATGCTTTCAAGTCACCTTAAATTCTGTGTTTTTTAGACATCGACGTCAGATAGAAATATTGTGTTAATTGTTTTGAGATATTTCATACAGTAGTTGTTTTTGTCTAGAATTTGAAATTATTCTTTTTGAAAAGATTTACTCCAAGAACACTTCTGTAATTTTAAGGAAGTGATTTAGTGAAACGTCCACGTCCATTTTTCTACGTTTATAAGATCTTCATCGCTCAAACAGTCGATCTCTTTTGATAGAATTTTCTTCAGAACTTTTCTAGTTTAGACCAGAAGCACAGCTGCCACAAACAATTTCTTCAATTACTTATGTACGAGTAAATATTCTTTTTTCGAATGCCGCGATGGGGCTGCGTTGTTTATTTCAGCTCTCCACCAATGTTACACGACAAAATTAATGCCCCTTCAATTACACCCGGGCTCCCCGCCAACCCGGCTCGGCCAATTCTATTATTGAACGAAAACGTAATCATCTTATTGGGGATCCTGGAAGGAAACGGTTGAGGCGGACTCGGCCAACGAGCAACGGAACTTGACTAGAGTGCAAGCACGTTTCTATAAATGCTGGTTAATAATGGTTTCACAGAGACCAGGTAGCTACACAGTATGGAGGATTTCATTATTTTTTTCATACCACACAGCTCCATACAGCTCCGTCATTACGTGCTAAGGAATTGTACCCAAAATTGCCAGTTGTAAGGTAGCGACCTCTGGCGGAAATGGCGATCTGTCACGTGACTAGATAATCACATTTAATTTAATCATCAGGCAAAATAAATTCTACTTAAGCAGCGGCGTGCATGTGGTTAAATGGTTAAGGTCATGGGCATGGGCTAGGAGTAGAATGGTTGTGGGTTCGAGCACTGCCTGGGTGAAATCTTACTTCAGAAAATGTCATGATTTTACAATAGCAACAAATTAATTTGCATTTATTTAAAACCCAATAATAAGGTAGTAAAATTCATCAGTTACAGCTACAACAGTTTTGTGAACTTCTTTTGTTTTACTTGGTGATCAATAGGACCGTCACACATGTTGACGTGTTTAATACCTGAATAGCACATGTTTACTTAATTTGGGCCCCAATACCGCGGACCACTGCTGTCACAGGCTCAAGGATGCTGGCCGAAATTTTCATATTTTCTTCTTGAAATTTAAATTTTTTGTAATTTAGACAGGTCATTTGCTGTATCACAATTCAGTAAATAAGTTCTACTGCATTTCAGTCACTTCAAAATTAAAATCGATTTATTAATTTTCATGATATAGTGTTCAAATTCGAGTGAGCTACCACATGGAAAATATTTTCGGGCACAGTTATAAGAAGCTGCTGTGTTCAGTACTGTTGTTTCCGGATGTGAAAATGTTGTTGCTTGTCATTGAGTATTTTTATAACTACAAGGGTGTGCCTTGGCTGTCGATGTCTCTACAGTAAAGTTATGTGATGTATTATGTATTTCAATTGCAATTTTGATGGAGCTGCATGCCCTAATGGCGGGATATTTAATCAGGCGATGGAAACGTGAGTCCGTCTCCAAGGCAAGTGTCTCTTAAAGTATTGGGGACGTTTTTATGACGAGGAATACAGTCCAATGCATGTGCTATGTTTATATATAAAGATTTATTGGCAACATTTGCGGGGGGCCACCGTAGAACCCCGTTGTTGTCAACACCAAACCCATGTTGTCGTCGTGGATGCAGAAAGGCTGCAAACGAAATGATTGTGTGTGTAGGGCCAATAAACAAACTTACATTAGGGGGGAAACGTATGGAATGGAGGTGTCGTAAAATTTCTTATTTCGTTTTTGTCAGTTCTGTTTATCCTCCTGAGACGCTGTCAGTTGGTTTTCAGAATTTATGGTGTCTGTGATGGCGCCCACTTCAAGTGGAGACAATGTCAATTTTGGATTTGTAATATATTGACAATAGCGATAGATTTCATTGTCTTCACACTAAAGTCTGAACTTTGGGAGAAAGATAAAGTTGTTATCCAATTTTTAACAGAGATCCAGAGCTGGATATTGGCATAATTGGATTGTCCCTCAATACTACACATTCGACAATTTGATATTATTTACAATTTATGCCTCGGTTTTACTTACGAACGGCATCACGAAATTTAATAAAATTTGAGCTGTAGATAGTTCCAATCCAAGAGTTTTAAAAATTGTAAGAAAATTCCTTCGCTGCCATGACAGAGACGAAGTGGGTACAAGAAGGGTACCTGGCTTTGCCTGGGTTTACAGCAACCACCAATGAAAAAGAATCATTTTAAAATATATATTTGATTATTTTATGTTTTTTAATATTGTTATTTTATTTAATTTTTATAATGAAAATGTTATTCCGGTATGCGGTTTGGTTTACTTGGTTAGAACTGTTATCTGGTTTACTTGGTTGGAACTGTTATCTGGTTTACTTGGTTAGAACTGTTATCTGGTTTACTTGGTTGGAACTGTTATCTGGTTTATTTGGTTGGGACTGTTATCTGGTTTACTTGGTTGGAACTGTTATCTGGTTTACTTGATTGTCTCGTGAAATCGACGACGTCTTTTGACGTGACTGCATGTTCATACGTCATCCGCCTAAACATCAGTTTCAAAGAAACGTCATGTTTACTTCATAATGAAAGCTTCGATCAGCGTTTTATTTCAATACTTTCGAGTTGATCGACCATTTTTTATTCTGAAAAGGAAACATGCTTTAGGCAAATTGCAACAAGGTAAACAATATTGCATTGACAAATTTCTACTGCATTATTAGTATTGGATCTGCGCTTTGTAAAGATGGTTTTACGGTGACTTTGTCAGAAACTGGAATTTCTTGAAGCGCCACAAAGTGTTGAATTTGTGTTTCTTGTGATTAAACGCTAACCTAATCCACGTTGAGGTTACGTCTAACTTTTCGGAGTAGTTCTTGCCTTAGAGAAAAGTAAGACGTTACTCTCCGACATCAGTTACACTACATCGTCGTCGACAAAATACGTCTCATTGTTCACTGAAAGCTGTAATTGGCAGCCTCTAAATCTGTCAACGCCTCCCCGAATAGAACTAAATACGTTGGTGATAGTCACTTGGGAATTGTTGACGCTGGCTTTTGCAAAAAAAATAGGGTTGCAGCGATTATCCTTGCCAAAAAAAGCCATTGATGTGTGTGCATTTGAACTCGCTCCCCGAAGACGAAGTTCCAAAGAAATAACATTCTGAGATGATTTAAATTGATTCTGTTGGATTTTTTAAATTATGGAATAAGCTGATTCGAAATTTTAAATGCGAATACTCTGAATTAGTAAAGAAATAATCAAAAATTATGAATATGGACATTTTTTTACTATTTCGTTATTTCTTATTAAATTAATAAACAAATAATTTAACTTTAACATATTTTTATAAAGATAATTAACAAAGCATTAGTTAACAGTTATTAATATGGACAATTTGTTAATCTGTTATTGTTTTTTTTATTAAATTAATAAACTTGAACATATTATTTAATAGATAATTAACAGAGCCGTAGTCAAATGTTTTATGAGAAATTTTTCATATGTTAATTTTTCATTATATATTTTTTGAAATTAATAAACAAATATTTTAACGTGAACATGGTTTTCAAAAAGTGTTTTGAATGAACCATTCGACAAATGTCATGAGTTATTAAATGAACAATTTTTCATTTGTTAATCTTTCAATATTTGTTTTAATAAACAAAATATTTTAACATCAACGTATTTCTATAAAGTAATGAAAATAATTTTATAGTATAGTGGAAATAGATAAAAATCTGAAATTATGTTGATAAAGCAATGTTAAAAGCAATGGAATTCTCAAAATGGTTGCTGACCCTATCGTTTGTGTTTGTCTCGATGTCATTAACCATTCGTAACCTTTGTGTTGTGGCTCGATATGTATTTCTGTGAAACGTTCTTTGACAAAGACCCATCGTACTAATATCTTGATCCCCTCTGATCCACATCCCAATTGCTCTTGCTCTTGTATCTAACTCTGCGTATTTCCTCTACATCATTTTTATCCACCTCCCCCTTTCTTTCCAACTTCCGTTTCCGTCCAGGATGTGACCACCATATGCCTCGGTCTCGAAACCAGCCATGCCTAGGTACCTTTTCTTACGCTATCCTATTGCCTGTTCGATGTTGTCCAACACAATCACTTGAACGTTGTTTCTCTCGCACCCACTGCACCAATATTATAAAGTACTACCACCGTTTTCTATTTGTGCTTCCTCCTTCGAATGCGCGCTTCCCCGCAGTGCACCAATGCTCACACGGTTTCGTTGCGCTACGGCCGGCGTGAGCCAACCTACACGGGGCAGCATATTGCAGTGGCGGGAGCATTATCGACGCCAGCAACAACTCAAGAACATTCTTCCGAGAGTCGTGTACAGAAATGCTTACAACTTCCAATCAAGAAAATCCATGCTATGATAAGTTTTCAATTTTGACGTGTCTGCGTCTTTCTCGAAGTTAGCCGCTTAAGTTCAAAAATATTAGCAGCGGAAATGCAGCGCAGCGGAAACGCAGCGCAACGGAAACCGACGACACACAGGCGCTTAACCAAGCCGTTTTATCGATCTCTAGCGCGTTTAAACTCTTGGCGCTTTCCAGCGCTAAAGCAGCGAGCTTAGGAGATACAATGCCGATCGTAATCTACGCCCATATGCGAACATCTAATCCATCGCCAACGCCATCTGCCGAGCAGTTGCTTAAACTCGTCGCAAATCAAGCGCACGAATTCCCATAAAACCACAGAAAACGTAAAAAATCTGACTTTTAACTAGTACATGCAAACGTTAGACACGTCTAAAACTTCCGGTAATTACGAAAACACAGCTTTCCCTTTTCTTGGCGGCCATTTTGAGTTAATTACGTCAGTGAATTACGTCAGCCAATTAATCATCCTGCTAGGATAGATTTTTTGTGTCACTAATCGAGATCAATATAAAGCATAAAATTAATTCCTCCATTTAAATAGTCACAATTTTTGCTTTAACTAGTTTGGTCAAGAAAATATGGACTGTTTCTGCTGCAAGAGCGGAAGTGTGGCCCGAGTAGGCCGTACGGTCTTTAGAGGAAAAGGGCCAGTGTAAGGGGCGCACCCAATACACGTTGGAGGGGGGAGGGTCATTAATTGTCATCGTGACTAGGCCACCGTTCAAACCGGTCTACGTATTTCCAGATGTAGGTGCAAGGTCAGGGTCGGATTTGGCAGGAAAATCTAAAACGATCGCTTTCGATCTAGAAATCCCGCGCCAACGGCGGCCCGACTAGACCTAGAGTAATTGGACCGCAAGTAGGTTTGTGGGACTCGGGCGGCCAAGGTTTGCATACTTCAGGGAATTCCTAACGATTATTGGATTTTTTCTTTTTTGTCGCTGCCACTGCTGCTGCCGTGTGTTGTTCACATCACGGAACGCATGGAGGGAGCGGGTGACTGGTGGGAATGTCATGTACTAGTTTCATCCGGCACTGGGTACTGGGTCGCTCATCTTGTCAATAGAAGGCGCCAGTGATTGGATTTCATCAGAAAATTACACTGTAAAAAAAGAAGCGTCTTAATCTTAATTGTTCGACGATAATCTGTCAAAAAGTAAATTGCACAGTATGATCCAAAAAAAAAACGGACGAAGGAATATATTTAATCAAATCTTCTGGGATATTTTACCGAATCGCCTGATTTTTCAAAATAAAAATAGAGCAATAATATAGTCATTTTGGATATTTCATTTTTTTATTCGAATAATTTCGCGTTTCAGACTCTTTCTCGAAATGCAATATTTCGAAAGAATTCGAGCCTGTGTAAAGCTGGAAGAAAAATATTTCGGACAAAAAATGAAATAGCCAAAATATTCGTATATCATTGCTCTATTGCTTAAAATAAATTAAGGCGATGCGGTAAAATATTCCACAAAATCTGACTAAATATGTACGTTTATTATATCATTTTTGGAGCACCCTGTATATCCCTACGCGGCAGTTGGTAGATGGCGCTGCATTATATCGCGCGATAAGTCTATAGGATGATGGACGATAAATGATCTTGCCGTCTGAGGCATTTGTATTTGGGTGACAGAGAGCAATTCGAGTGCGTGGCATTTCACAGTGGCAAGCGAATTAATCAATTACGTATGCATAATATATTATACAGACACAATTTGCATTAATCGAAAAGCCCTTAATTTTTTAACGAATCGTATTTGTTAACTTAGAAAAACAAACACGAGTAGTCCTATACTATAAAACTAAGAATCTGATTTTCCTGTTCGGAGACTAACTGTCGAACGGCTCAATGTAATTGCATAAAATTTTACAAACCGTTAGTACACAACCACAATTCACTAGCGACGGAATTTCAGATCTCAATTTTCAATATTTCATAATAAAAAACCGTTACCAAATTCTGGATAATCTCCCTTTCGTTTCAAACTTAAAATATGGCGTCTCCACATCAAAAGCATGACGTCGTCGATTTCACGAGACCACCAAATAAACCAGATAACAGTTCCAACCAAGCAAACCAGATAACAGTTCCAACCAAGCACACCATACCACATAAAATTACCGGAATAATATTTTCAATATAAAAATAAAATAAAATAACAATATTAAAAACCCCAATATTAAAAATAATCAAATAGATATTTTAAAAATGATTATTTTTCAATGTAAATTAAACAACTGAAACTCAAAATTGAAACAAATGAAAATCAAAATTTTTAAATATAAAAAACATGTTAAGGCACGAAGACATGACGTTACTATATAGCACGTGAAAATTCGAATTTTTAAAAATGTCAAAAACGTAATCGAAAATCGGAATATCGTGTGTTATCGTGTAAACTTAAATTAGCCGGTAACTGATTGATTACTTTGCCTGGAGCGCGTCGTCTACGATCAAAACTACGATCAAATCGAAACGAGTCATGTTTTTTGCTACTTAGTTAGCTCTTCAAATTTTTTTCTTCCGATCTTGTCTTTTGAGAGGATGTGAACATTTTGGATTTGATCGTAGTTTCAGTCAAGCTAAACCGAAGCGATGAATGTGACAAGTGCGATTGCAGCTGACGTTTCGCGACACCTCCAGGAATTGGTTGATTTGAGCGTGCGACGCATCGTCAAGACGCGGTTTTATAAACGTCGTCAGCCCTCATACATATCTTATCGTGACAGTTTAAGAGCAATTCATGGCACACGCACAAGCCCTCGAGGGTGTACTCACCTGTTACGTATTCTATCCTCGCCAAAATATCGATTGTTTGGGTTTGAGGCGATGAGCCGTTAGGCGCCGTGGTATTAAAAACCGCCACGATGACGTCAGCGGCGACCTCATTTCGGGTAATTGAGTGGTTCCAGAACACGAGGCAGGGGGCGATGAAATGACAGTTTGATGGAAATTTCCAACAATCACCGGTATTTTTGAAACAGAAAAGGAGATTTTGGTAGACGTGGTCGTGTGCGATAAAAATTGTGGAGTTGCGAAAATCACCGGCGGCTCGCCATTTTTAACTTGTGAGGTTCGATCACAAGGGAAATGAGCTTAATCAACTAATATTATTGGAATACTCCATATCCGGCAAAGTTGTAACTCAATTGTTGGTAACACCTGGGGTCACATTTTCGTGATTCAGTATATTAATTCCCCAATTAGGCCATCTGCGCATGCGCAAAATCCCAACTTCCGCTTAATCGATGGTTTTGAGGGAAAGCCAAAAGTGCATTTTCGACGCGTTCTTTACTGAGGAATCTTTTTGAGAAATCTTTCCGATTAATGGCCGCCTCGGAGTCCCCAATAACTGTTTCTGAGAATCAGAATCAGAAAATCCAAGATGGCTGCGCCCATGAAAAATAAATGCATGATAATTCAGAAGTTTCAATGAAATACCATTTTATTTATATTTACAAAAATGTCATTCACTGGACTCGCTAAACTAACTTAAGATCTGTGAAACTTACGATTGATATATTTTATTTTAGATTGCATATATTTACAAATAATTGGAACTATTTTTTTGGCGGATTACGACGGAGTCTGCGGCTGTGCGTGGCCAGTCAATGAGATTTTAGAACATATTGAAAAGTAGAATCCGGTTGCATTTCACTATAATCAGGGTCACATTTATTATGGTATCTAGCATTTATAACATTCATTGTACTACAGAGTTTCTAAAAAGGGCCGAACTAAATCTCGAAATTCGAGTGCTCGTGTTTTTCGTACTTTGGTATTTCTGCGTGATGGCAGTGTACAATATGGTTCTAACTTTTTGCCGCTCGAACATTATTAATAACCTATATATTTACGAAGGATTCCTAAAAAATTCAAGAATGTCTGGCACTTCTATCAAGAATAGATGAACTGAGATTTGAAAACCACTGAGCTCGAAAGGTTAATGGTTAGGCATCCATCCGGGCGTTAGGTTTCACGATTATGAATGAAAACACTCTTACTATTTTTATTGTGTCACATTTTTTAAAATAATCTATCGAATTTATTTTTCATAACAGAATTTTTCCATGCCAACATTTTGGTTATTTTTATTTTTGGTTGAAAATTTTACTTTCGATTTTGCTTAGGTTGGAATTTGCGCGCGCCACATTTAATTCTAATGAGACGCACGAAATATTTCTTTTTCTTTTTGAAACACCCTTTTTTAAAACAAATCGGTTTTAATTACAAATTAAATCCAAACCACAGTTAAAGAGTTCCTGTTAGTGTTGTAACAGTTTTTCTTTGAGTAAACCATTGTCGTGTTTTCAGTTACACTATTATTTAAAAAAAGAATTATCTTAAATATAAAAACGTGGGAACTGATGACACCATAATGTATAACAAGGTGATAAGATTTAATTTTTTCATTGTCGTTTCATGTCGCTTACATTGGATTAATCTCACGAAAATTCCGAATAGGAGTTTCTGTAGAAACGTGGGTTCCCAAGAGGAAGAGGGTCCAATGTTTAGCAAAGTCAGTACATAGGGTGAAGGGGAGTGAGGGAGGATAAGAGGAGGAATCCAGGACTTTATATACATTATGAATGGCAAGCTCGTTTACGTTAGTATTATCCCCTTCGCCTGATTGTTTCTTCACGAACACACGCCAGTCAAATGTACAGCATCACACGCAAGATTTTCCAATCTTGATGGCTGTTGCCTAGCAACGGTGGGGCACCAACGAGCCTTCTACACTTTTTGTTCCATCTTTTCAATGTGATTTTTCGTGAGGTTAACTCGAATGCTTGGCCGACCAGAAATAGCTTCTCGAAAACAATTTAGCTTGGTTCTGCAGCGTTTTGGAAAAATCAAAAGGTGCATTATTAAAAATGGGGGGAAAATGAGAGCATGGTAAATATTTTGGAGCGCTTCGGGAACAATCATCTTTGACGTGGATCGTTTCTACTGGTCGTCATCATTTATAAATTGATTTTGACGTCATGACTTACCAGTAGATATTGGTGGGATATCCTACATTAAATGAATGCGCTGTGAACCAGCAATTATTGGCAATTATGTACCAATTCTCAGAATCCTGTACCCCATGTATTTTAGTATGTTTAGTCAAACGAACAGACAACTTCAGAAAAACAGCACTACTACATGCATATCTGCATTGATTGAGGCAATGCACCAGTTGTTCAGTTGGACTTTGTCTATTTTTGATGCGCCAGATCTTCAAAAATGTTCGCAGCGGAAATGCAACGCATTGCAGCGGAAACCGACGTTACTCAGTGATTATAAGCGGTGCATAACCAACGCGTTTTAGCGCTCTTCAACTCTAAAGCAGCAAGTTGAAGAGACGCAATGCCGATCGTGATCTACGCTCATATGCGAATATCTAATCCATCGCCAACGCCATCTGCCGAGCAGTCGATTCAACTCGTCGCAAATCGAACGCGCTGGATCAAAGACATGAATAGACTGAGGGAGTGGAGCTGAAGTCGATGTATTTGCACGAATTCCCATAGAATCAGCAAGAAATGTAAACGTTGACACGTTTAAAAATTGTGGCCGTGCCGAAAACACAATATACCCGTTTTTATCTACGAGTATTTTGAGATGATTTATTCATTTGTAACCACGCATGATCTCGCAATCGATATTTATTATGCCTGTTTTATAATAATAAGCACACACATGGCAAGTGTCTTGGTACATCCAACATTGTCAGCCGTCCAGCATGTAAAAGAAAAATCTAACTACTGTACATACGTTTAAGCTTTCACTATTTCACATTTGCTGCACGTAGTCACCCTCTGTATTTTATTTATATACCGTGAACTTTGGAAAAAAAATATAGCATATATTTTATTTACACTCTGCAATAGAACATGGTTGTAAATTTGTTTCTAATTGAAGGTTTGCTGGCGAGGAGTTGAAAGTCATGTAATACAGATTACAGAAGTAATACTGAATGATATTGATTAATTACACGCATTCAATTTTTTTTGCTTCAATTGATGTTAGCATCGTCAGTTAAAATGGCATTTATTCGTGGTTCCTTAATTTGCTGACATTCTTCACTTCTAATTCAGATTATACCAGAACAGAAACGGCGTTCTCCATAATCAGCCTTCTGTTGATGATCATGGGACACGGATTCTCGTTGTACACCTTTCACGAGCACCGCTACATGTTTAAGAGGCTAGCCGGAGGCGTCCACTTTCTAACAGGTAAAAACTGACTACATTCAATGAATATTTATTAGTCATTTCAAAAAACGATTTTGCTGTACAGTACGGGTTGATAGCTGAGCAACCCTGGCAATACTAAATTTACTGTTTATTAAAAACGGCCTACTTACTGTCAACTACAACAAACATTCCAAAAATAATATAATAATTAAATATTATAATTAAATGGACTGCAATCGACGGTCGGCAACAAAGTAGTCGAGAAACAAAGTTCACTTCTAATATTCACTTATTGCAGGTTTTATGACGTCACTTAAAGAAATTGATGATTCGCGAAACACAAAGACAAACGATCGAGCTCACCTAAAGCTCATTTTAATTACACATTTTTAATTCTTTCAATTGCTTGGGTAACGACTAAAGTTTTAGGTGAGTTCCATCGTTTGTGTTTGTGTTTCGCAAACCTTCAATTTATTTTAAGTGACGTCAGAAAGCCTGTAATAAGTGAAGATTAGAAGTCAACTTTGTTGATCGAAGACCTTGTTGTCGACTCCTCGATTGCAGCCCATCAACCAATTAATAGATAATATTATTACTAATCTTGGTTTCTGCTCAACTATTTTAGGTTCCCAAAATAATTATTCCAAAAATGGTTTACAACACTTTTTTTTAATTCACTGAAGTGTATATCACAACAGGAGTTTCTGTATCCCTCTCAGTGATTAGGCACTATGTGAGAGCCACATTTTCACCAGTACCCCGGGATCGAATAATCGAAAGCCGGCTCCGGGAATCGAACCCGTGACCGCCGAACCACAGTCCGTCGCTTAACCAACTGCGCTAGCACGAGTCGTACCATTATTTATCATTATTTCATTCCTATTCCTTATCCCATCCCATTACTTATTTCATTTCATTTATTCTCATTATTTTTTTATCAAATTTTCTGCTTGCACCAAGTACTTTTTACTTTTCAGTCCAAATCATTTATAAAATTCAATTGCCATTCAATTTTGTTTTTTATACTATTGTAGCTGCCACGATCCTGGTGGTTGTCGAAGTCCTCATCAACTCTGTCAACTACGAGGCTCGCTATCTTCCAGAACGTCACCCAAAAGGAGCCACGTGGTCATACGGTTTCTCTTTTTTCCTGGCCTGCATCAGTTTCATATCATTCATCACCGCCGGATGCACCTACATCATCTGTTCGCGTAAACGCAAAGGGGATAACGCGCCCTCAGAGATGCACGCGTTGGCCGACGAGCCGCACATCCTGGGTCGGGTGTGATTGGCGAGACGCGCCCCCACCCCCATCCTCCCCTCACCACAACTTCATCTCCCCCAAAATGTCATCCGTAGTGGCCCATGACTGCCGCGAACCCATTCTATAGTCACTGCCCCCCTGAGCGTGGGTGTGCGTTTGGCACTCTCGATGACAACATTTTGATTGGTGTAATTATCTGCACATAAGCAGCGAGTGATAGGGTGAAAATGCGGATGATCCTCCGGGCGAAAGCTTTTTGAAAAACTGAGCTTTTCATCACTCCGTTCGTCGATTAATTTGAATTCGGGTCATAATCACTAAATGCGGGTTAAATCCTCCTTCTGAGAGAATACTAAATCAATTCGAACAACCTTTCCTGAAGACACGGTGTCATTTTGAGGTTCAAATCCTGGTCCGGATGGAAATTAATTGCCTACCACTGAATCACCAATTGAAATCATTTAACATTTTATTTCCAACTTTTCTCACTATAAATTCGCAGGTTACAACTCTCAAACGAAATAATGCTAGGTTTACACTGAAGAAGATCGGCTTCTAAGGAGCGAAAAAATGGCAGCTTCGAGGAGCGCTCCCATCACGAATAGAAGAACTGTGAATTTATTGTGAAGGGAGCCTCGCATGGGATCAGTTTACTGAGCGCCTTCTGTGCGCTCACTCACGGCTCCGCTCCGCTCTCGAAATAGCATGAGCGGCAATGGCACAACAAAAAGAGCGCTCATCTTCTAAGAAATATTTTCATTCAATTGACGTGCAGCCGCGCCATCTATTGAACAAATATTACAACGTCGTGTGAATGGAGCACTGCATCACTTCATTTTAAGTGTAAATGAAAAGGGAGCGGAGCACGATCCGGTCTCCCGCTCCTGAGAAGCCGATCTTCACCTGTATAAACCTAGCTTTAGACAAACAATCCGCCATCGAGAGCCCAAAATGCACATCCATTCTGTAGAAGAAGATTACGTCAGCAGGAGTCAAAATCCGGTTCCAGGAACAACAAACCCGCTTCTGCCATTGTTGTGATGTATATTATTTTAAATGACATGGCAGGTGTTTGGCAACCTCACCGCTGTTGAGCGATCCCGGACATCCGGTCAGCCATCTTGTCAGCCTATCTCTATACAACCGTATGCAAAATATACATAAACACCACTTTCACCCCCAATTGTGTATTATTGATTCAGTTTTTCTTTTGTTTTTCTATTCACCAATTTTTGTGTGCTTGGACAATTGGTGTGTGCGTGCATGTGTGTGTGTGATTGAAGACAGATTGTAAATCAATCTGATTTAATTTATGATACAAACATTAGTGCAATATTAGTTTGTACAATGCACTGAAGCTTTCTTATTCTTAACAATATTTTACGGAAGTAATATTATTTTTCGTAAGACTCCTAAATTTTAACAGACTTCCGCCTCAAATATACACAGTATACCTGGAAATCCCCAAATTTCTTTATAATCGGGCTAATATCGGCTGATTTTTAAAGGAACCAAATGATTTATCATCTCATGGAACAGTTCGAACTAATTTTAAATTATAATAATAATTAAATCGGGGTTAAATATCCAAAGTAATTTCAGACAATTGTAGATATAAGTTTACTTAGAGATTTTGATCGAAAATAAAATTGCAGATTTGATTACCTTTTGACAGTTGACATCCGTAGACTAATTTCCGTTACAACTGGATAATAAAATCCGCCATTTTCTTTAGCTGATCTAATTTGCCTTTTGCGTTCTTCTGATTTAACGAATTGACCCCCTCAAGAGTGAGGTCGTCAATCGTAAATCGTTATTTTAAATTATGATAATAATTCCCATTAAAATTCACTATCAGAAATATCAACTCTATTTACAATCATTATATCATCACGCTGATCTATGATATAAAATATTTTGCTATTCTATTATTAGAATCATCGTTCATCTTAAAACAAATCAAGTCATATATGGACCGCATGTGAATGTATTGGGGGAAACAATTGGCAAATTGTGAAAGCAAAAATATCAGTGCGTTCAAAATCAAAAAGTATATTTAGCGTTTAGCTCAGCACCATTATAATAATCGAGGGTCGTATTGGAGAAAAAAAATCCCCTAACTCTCTTCATTCTTTTTGGAAAGTTGAATCACATATTTAAAATAAAATATATGTATTTATTGTAAATAAAGAAAATGCTTTATTTATTAAAACAAAAATGTGCGTTTGTTGCTGAGACGTTTCTTTTGAAAGACTGATGAAATAATTTGAGTATCGTATATATATCATAATCAATAGATTGCTTTTTAAAAAATGGAATGATGACTAGAAAATATTACGACATAAACTCTATTTATCTACAGATCGAATATTTTGTGTGTTCTTGTGTTCGAGTGATGGCTAGCTCCACTATGTGATATCATATGCAAGATTTGCATTTTAAGTTAACATGAATGTTCATTAAATAACTAATATCAGCTATTTCAAATGCAAATGTGAGCATCTATAGATTACATATGAAAACCTGCTGTAACTCAGTTTTGATTTCAACTGAGATTTCATCTCACATTTCGACTTAATTTTGATAATCACTTGTCACAATGTTAGATCAAATGGTTATTGGCTCGTGTAATTCCAATTCATGAACAGGTTTCTCAACGCTTTAAATTTTTTCGTGGTTCAGAACATCTTGGGCAACTTCGAGTCTAGTATACTGTAGCACCTGTCGTCTTAGGCTTCAATTAACGTATTATATAGGTAAGTTTAAGTCTCACAACTTACTGGGGAAGATATGTTCCACCAAATTTTTAGTGACTTTAGATATCGCACTAAGAAATGTCAATGTGATTGAGTGTTATGCTTGCATGATGTTGCAATTATGTTCAGCTTTCAAAATGCTAGTTTGTATCTGATTTTTTAGATATTTGGATTTGACCAAATGCTAGCGTAATCTATGCACAACCCATCTGTAATATTAGGTCCATTCATCTTGTTCTGTCAATTATTTGATCACGTCATAAAATCCACTTGGATATCGCCAATTTTCTTAGATAAATTTATCCATACGCAATGTAGAATTACAATATCGTGAATCAGTTGTTCCAAGATATGTAGAGGTTCAAAACTAAATGAGAGGAGTTATATTTTTATTTCAAGTGAAATTGGATTTCAATTTAGCTTTCTTTAAATGACAACATACAGTATATTAAATCTATGTTATTCAAACTCGCAATTCTATATTCCTGTGTTTCCTTCTTTTCAATGTATTTTGAAATGATCGCTTCACCGTTCGAAGTATTTTGTATCATTCATTGTAAATTTCATGTATTAAAACATTTGTTTGCCTTTAACCAGGTTTTATGCCTTCATTGACAATTCAATTTAACCGACCACTATTTGAGTCTTTAATTTTTTTTTAATCTGTATGTTATATCATCGGCATGTTATATCAAAATCCACGTAATTAATCGTCAGTTATTTTATCTTACCATTTTTGTATAGCACGATATTCCACCACCCCTTCCATCCTTTCTAATTCTGAGTTCTACTGAGAAACCATCTATATCAACTAGATCTACATTATTCAGTGACAACAATGTTGCCACTAAAATAATATTGATCTTATCCAAGCATAGCGATATCAAAATCAATAATTCATCAAAATTACAAAATTATAATTGCATAAATACCATGCCCCTATCCCATCAATATTCTCCAAAACAGTCAAAAATATTCGTTGCATAGACATTCATGTTTGGCGAACCTCAATAAAAATAAAACAAAACAAAACCAAAACCTTAAATAAACAAGAACCAAAAAAACTCCAATCTAATTGCTCAATCCGTGATCCTTGGACCCATCAACTCCAATGATCCTTCTTTTTCCCTCCCCCTTAAACTTTTACCATAATTTGTTTTCATTCCCCAATTCAAGTCCACATCTGTTTCTGGAGTCGGCTCCGATTCCACGAAGCACGAATCTGCTGTTTCCCCTTCAGCAGTCAACCTTTTTTTCTTTTTATCATTCTCAAAATTACATAAGTTCTCAGCGTCCAAGTCAGAACGTAAGAATATTCTAGACCCTCCCTTATTTATTCTTACATACACCCACCCCATTCTCCACAAGAGCATGTATAAACCCAAAATCAAACTCAACAAAAGTGAATTTATAAGGGAGAAAAACACAAACACCGGCCACAGACTCAGCATCACATCTTAAATTTATAAGATTCAAATACGCCAAATAAGCAAGTTCGCAACACCCTTCATTTTGTAATGCACATTTTCCCGCTTTGCAAACATCAAATGTTCAAAGTTCTTATCGGGGAGCGACCCCTTCTTACTATGATCTGCCTTGTGGAGTTCCTACGATCGTCCAAGAAGTCGTCCATGGTGAATTATCGCCGCAACACGTCTTACATCCACCTGAGGCGGATTGAACGTCGTACTCCAGTGATCGAAAAACCCAGATGGGCGGCCTGCACACCGCACTGCAAACGTTAGTTCGGCTACCGATGGTAGAATGTTTCCCGCATTTCTTCGTGATTTGGAGTTGCACAAAATTTCCAGCTCAATGCCGTACCAATAGTTCGTAGAAGTTGGCGTAATCGCCGATGAAACTTCACCGCGAAAAAATAACAAATTTCACTCGCGAAAAAGAAGTTTCGACAACCGCCAATTGAATTGTCCAATCCGTATAAAATTTTCTATATATAAGAGTTCACCCAAATCCCGGCTACTCCAACAATACTCAACCAGTCCGGACAATTTTGATAGAGGAAGTGACGGCGACCTTGGCGCGGAAATCGCCGACCAAGACTCGCCTCATGACCCCCAGCGCCACCACTACTCACTATAGGATCGTCAGGGGGCGCCTTGGTCTCGAGGGGGAGGGAAGGAGGTGGAAGAATTCCCCGAATCCGAATCTTACAAGTACTATTTCACAACATAGGATGAAAATATATTTTCGTTATGAAGAGATTAGAGGAACGGCCAGTACCCCGGGAATCGAACCCGGAACCGCCGAGCCACACTCAGTCGCTAAACCAACTTGGGTTTCTTTTTTGTAAAAATTTTTGAAAAAAAATATGAATGGGAGAAATATTGATGAGGTACAGACACAAAGACACAAATAAGAATTCAAAAGGAAACATATCTTAATTTTTTTATATAAATTTTAGTTCACAAACATGGAACAATTCAACAAGTTAGTCTTTTTTCAATTTTCAAACACTCGCACCACAATAAAAAAAAGACACAACGTCGTAATTTTTAATAATGATAGAAAAAAATTAAAATCTTAACCGCATTTTTAAAATAATTAAAAATTCGATTCGTGTTTCAAAGTAAACTTTTTTAAATGCTTTTTAATTCGTTTTAATGGAATTTCGCTCGACCGTCTTTCGAAAGAACAGAATTCGTTCGTCAATTGGCGCGCTCATTATTAAGAGGGGAAGTTTGAATAAAAAATATCATAATTTTTATTATTTATTTGTTAAAAACACTAGAGAATATTTCTATCATCTACCAATATTTCAAAATGGCGATTTGACGAAAATCAGACGTGAATGAATATTTCTTTCGCGGGTCAAAAACGACGAATCTAAAATACGGCACTCACGTTTTGACGTAGAACTACGTCTTTCTTTTTGTTATCGAAAAATAATATATATATATACTGTATATGTCCTTAGACTGTCATTAAATATATATATATATATATATATGAGAAAACTAAGAAAATGCGCAAGATGTTAAACTAAGTAGCTGATCCGCACACATTCTTTCAAAATTGGCAGCATATTGCAGATGTCCGTACCATGGGGGAAGAGCAAAAAATACCCAAAACATTAGTGGAATGTCTAGTCTTCTCTCGTCAGACGTAACCAGCCCGCACTCGATCCATTCGACAAATGTCAACGACGAAGGGTCTCTCTCCAAATTGATCCATTTTTCGTCGTAATCGAAGTCGTCGTCGAATCACGGACACAATTAATAATATTCGGGGTTAGTTGTATGTACATGCGTTTAAAGATGTGGAGCGAAAAATATATCGTCGTAGAGAGAGAGGTTTCGCGAATCGACACACTTTTCGTCACTTCCAGGGGAGGAAAAAAAACGAGAAATTCAGATATAAAACTTGTTAGTTGGAGGGGGAGGGGTGTTCTACACTTCTTTTTTTCGTTATTGAGAGTATATGAGTTTCTGTTTTTTTCACTGTCCGTGGCGTTTTCTCGCGACCTTCAGCGTGGCCTTGGCAGTTTTTTTGCAGTTCCTCAGAAAAAACGGGATTGTCTTCGTGTGACTTCGGGTCTGAAGATGTGAGGGGATTCCGTCTGGTGATGGGGGTCATCCTAACTTATCGAGGCAGTGTGGACTCCTTAGGCGGTTCACCCTGAATGAGTCCCCGGTTCCGCTGCTCAATGGTGATGTATTGGCGAATCAGTCGGGAAATTTCGTGGGCCTAGGAACAAACAGAATTATTGTATTTAAACTTTTTCTTGTTCTTGTACTTTATTTATTTTTAATCGGCAACTATGGCTTGTGTTTATTTTATTTTTACCTGATCGGTCTGAATCCTGGTAATTTTCTGGACCATCAGGTTGCCGCACTTCATGTCCAGGTAGAGAGTTCCGTCTTCCGCTCTCACCTTTCTCGTCGAGATGACCTCCGAGAACGGATAGCGTTGCAACGTTTCCTAATCATGATAATATAGCAGAATATTTTTTATTTTGAATTTTCACGCACCCACAAATCTCTTAAACTAATAAACCTAACAATCATTAAAATCCTGACTCGACCTTACAATTGAATCGTCAAGAAGCCTATCTTCGAGGTAGGGCAAAACAACAAATTTTTAATTTTGCAATAAACTTAACAGCAATTTATAAAATTTTACAAAAATAAATTATTCACTTACGTGAGCAATAACATCCATGAAGTGGACTCCATTTCTGTTCAAAGCCAAAATGTAGTCTCCTTTTTCCTTGTCCATGATTTTCTGAAAGAAGAAAACTTCATTTAGTTAACCGTTCTTTCGGACGGATTATAAAGATGAAAAGGAATTAATTAAACTATTATATTTTCATTATTACGTAGAGAAAGCAATTAATATTACCTTGACTGCGAAGAAACTGGAACCGAATAGAGGCCATTTTTGTAGAATTTCTGAAAAATATTATCACAAACGATTAGTATCGGATCTCAAAGCATGTCAGTCCAAGAAATGTCGATGGCTCAATTAAAAGTTGGGTTTACCGAGGACTTGGGCTTTGGCATCCGTGGGGTTAAGCCTCTCTACCTCCTTCCAGCTGCCCTGGACCATGTTGACCCACTGCGGTGGTTTAATATCGCGCACCGTGAGCACAGGTTTCGGGAGTAAGTACTTGGTCTCCTTGAGCGTGGGCACGTTGTCCATTTGAGCGGCGCGGTGGAGCAGCGCTGCCACTCGCGACAAATCAAACTGAAATAGTCAATTGAATAATAATTAGAAATTCGTAATCTAGTGCGGCAAATGTAGCTGGCATCACTGGTAGCACGTGATTGACGCACGTGACGACGACAGCGCCATTTTGGTGAAGTGGAGACGCCATCTTGGAATTTTTAATGGACATGCTTAAAACTTCAACGGCTGATATCTCGAGAAATACGAAAAATCGAGATCTGAAATAACTTGCACTTAACTACAAATTGGTGGAACTATCTGCAGCTGAATTTTTATTCAATTTCGTTACGCCGTTCGTAAGTTTCAGGATTTTGATATAGATTGCTGGAAATGTTTTCTTTCCTTTTAGAAGTTTCACTTACTATGACATCCTGTTGCAGTTGGCCGTTGGGCATGACCAATAGGAGTCCCTCCAGGTAGTCGGGCGCGATCTGGTTGAAGACCACCTCGATGTAGAGCTGGTTGTCCAGACGCAGGGGGTAGTACCAGACGGATCGACAGAAGATGAGGTAGAACACTTGCTGGTTGCGCTGCAGTTCGGTGGTCACGTCCAGGATGTACTCCTCGCGGGCCAGGGGCATGGTGAACGTGTCGCCCTCCACGATGCAGTACAGGGAGAACTCCTCCATCTCGTGCTGGTTGCGCACGTTGAGGATCGCGCAGATCTCCTCGATGATGTCCAACACCACGCTGGTAGACTTAGTGTTAATGACGCGTTCGGTGCCGCCGGGTAGTCGGTAGATTTGCCGTTTGGAATTTCTGCCGGCCTACA
>JAQGBY010002347.1:0-23524 GCA_034698785.1 Mycogona germanica
ACCATGAGGGGGACGTAAGGCCTGTAGTGCGGTTGACTACAGTTGATTAAAACTAAAAAAAAAAAAAAAAAAAACAGGATTTGTAATCTAGTCATTCAATTCTAACGAGCTAACTTTGACTAGTTCAAGTTATCCAGGCAGGATGCCTTAGGACATGTTAACCTTGATAGCCAAGTCAAGCTCGAACTCCCGTGATTAGATAACTTTCTACCAAAGTGCAACTGTTACGTAGGAGTCAGGAAACAGACCAACCTCAAGATGGTTTCCGCCATTGTCCCCCCGCAACGTGAGTTACGAACCTTTCGAAAAAATAGTGCTGTGTGTGCTCTCTGCGAGTGCACCCAGATAATGTGCATCCGGAAGTATAAGAACATTGTGCGGATGATGAATTGAAGCCAGTGTTATTGGATTTGCTCGGGGGCTGCGGCGCAAGAAATTGCTCGCGCACTGTCGACTTTTCTTCGACCCCCGGGATCGTCCCGCGCTACCTCCCCACCCCTATCTCATCTCCCCGCTCCCCCCAATCCACCCCACCAGTCTTCTACACCTCCTCCAATTCACCCCCGGGTGTTACATATCAAATATTGTGTGCCTTCAAAGAACACTTATGCGGCCTAATGTGGAGACCTTGTGGTGCCCATAAAAATGCCGACTATATATTCCAGGCGTCGGTATTTCCACCAATTTCACTGCACGGATAATGCCTGTGACACGTAGTTGGAACAACGGGCCTCCCTCGGTCTAGTGTTCGTTTCATCGACGCAATTAGACTGCTAACTTTACTTTGGGTGTGAAGATCTTCCGAAATTAAGAACAGTAATTTATATTTTTTATTTTAATAATTACTCGTGTGCAAAAAAGTCAGGAAATAGTAAAAAGTTCAATGATAAGCTTTGCTATTTGGGAATAGTGGTACGTAAACTTGTTTCAATTAATTTTCCAGTAATTTAAAGTAGTTTTTTGATAAAATACATATTTATGAACCACTAATTCTTCAGATATAAAAACTAATGTACGAAATTCTACCATTGAGTTTCTATATCATTGGAAGAAAAAAGGTTTGTGAACTAAAAAGACAAGAATCACCATTCCGCAACGCTCTCTAACAGTTGCAGTTCCCATCCCAACTTTTACACATCCTTCCAAAACAAAAGACCATTTAAAATATTATTTTTATATTCAACTTGACTTTGTAATGAGAAATAATCTATACGAGGAAATTGAAATTTTAAGTTCAAAGATTTTAAAATATTTTTATTCGATTAAGTTACCTGTTCCAATAGATTATTGTTTCACGATGATGTATTCACCAGGTTCACACACTTCCCCTTTAGGATATTCGAAATATATATACTTTAAGGTGCTCTAAGGGTCTCAGGATAACTCTTCTTAAATTCGTTCGCCGTTATCGCATTTTCTAGTTGGGACGACCGTCCACACACATACACACCGGGGTCTCTCGCAAAGGCCCAAAACAACGACAGAGACGTGTTTTATTTTTCGAGTGCTATTCTATTGTGTTTTGATCGAAAACCTCTCCTTCTCTTTCGAAAAATAAGTGCTAACTGTTTTTTAAGTTCAAGGACGCGATCTGTGGACGCTTTCAGTTACGTTTTGAACGGCCCTTACTAAGAAAAAGTCTCCGTTTAGCGAAACATGGAACGCGGAATTAGATAGCGGAGAATGGATAAAAGTTCACATGGTCGAGTTCGGTTTGCATCTGCCGCTTGGACGAGGCTGAATTTGTAAATAGCGTTTTCCTATTGGGCTACTTGAGGCGAGTACTGCCCAGTTTGCTATTCAAAAAGGAAAATAGATGCCAGAAATTATCGCCAAAACATCTGAGAGTTTGCTTTTCAAAAATGTTATCAATGAGAACATAATATTGAATCCGTTCCCCCAAAACGTTAACATCCATAGAAATAAATCAGTGGAATGATCAGCCCGAATGTTGTTAAATTGGAAAGCGCGCGTGTATTGCAGGAAAGCTAAACCGGGCGGAGCTTTACATAGCGTGTGTTAGAAACGCATACAGGGCGTCGCGAAAGTAGTTTTCGCGGTTATACTTTCTCGAATGCGGTTTCACCACGATTCACCAGAAAATAACAAATCCAAAAGGAACGAACGAAAATATATCAAAAGATTACAGGGCCGTCAAAATAGATCATTTTTATTTTAAATCTGCTAGTCCGCATTGAACCTTTTAGGCCTGCGCCGTGGTGGCGTCCCTTCGTGGAAAAATCGATGTCACTTAAATAAAAATATATGTTCACATAATTGAAATTCTTTGTTAGGTTATATTTTTGTGTCTCCACGTAAGTGATCGGATTTTGGTCCCGGTTGTGGCCAACCCAATGTAAAAAACGACAGATAATGTTTGAGCAAGCGCGCTGGGGCGTCCGTTTGCCGACCAATTTCTTCTCTTCGTGTGTTTGGCCCCTGTAGTCGCATTGGTATTTACACAGACAGCACTAGCCATGAGTCCATACGCTCAAGTACGTGTGCGCGCGTACATACGCGTGTATATATGTGTACGCTGGAGGGACACACAACTCACAGAAGAGAGGAGAAATGCAAATATCTGGCGGCGGGCAAAGGAACATCGCTTTATAAACTCCTAGGACCCTTAAAAAATCCCATCCTCGACCAAATGACGGCGCTTAAGAATCTGAACATGGCAGATATTGATGCCCCCTAATGATAAAGCAAAGCACCCACGAGTAACAGTTGTTGCGATATCTCCTATTCACCAATCGGGAAGAATTGTCGTTGCAATCCGTTAAAATTTGATCGGTTTCGGTGGGATCACCGGAGGATAGTTGAGTTTCTCTTTACGTGGACTATGGCGTATCTATTCATATCATATTTATCGCATACAAACTAATATAGGGGGCGCTGTTCCAACTATGCGCGTACATAAAGTAGGCAGCTCGAACTTTTCGGGTCTCGCGTATATTGGCTTCCAACTTGAAGTGAAATTCCTGCCATCTCAAGATGTTTTAAGCGGCCACGCTTTTAGCGTCTACGCAACGTCGGCAGATTCCTTCACAGTTCCTCTCGCTCTTCGCCACAAAAACAGTCGCTGAAATAAGTTATTTGATGTAGCACTCGAAAATTGCCTTCAGCGTCCCATTTTAGGATTTCGTGTTTTGTTTTATCAAGAAGTTGTTTGCTAAACTAATTTGTGAGTGCGACCGTAAATGAGATTTAATCGTAGAGATGTAATTAAGAGTGCGAATGCGATTCAATTCCAGGCAGTTTCGAATATAAATAACCGAGAAATTGTATCATTTACTATTTCATAGGTTACTTCGTGAATTTTATTATCCCTAATGCTCTGTATTTTGTTAATTTCATTCGCCCAAACATTGGGCAAGGCTAGACGATAGCAATGCCATTTCGTAATAAGACGTGATACGAATTGCGCAAATTTCGTGAACCTTTTTTATTGTTTTGAGCAAATTCAAAATCAGCAGCCCTTTGAAATGAATTGAGGTCCGAATCATTTTTGGCAGTCTGCCAAATGGGTTTCTTAACTCGGAACTGCTGTAAGCTCCTAACACGACGAGAGCAGCTTTTTGGTCGATTCATTGGGATCGGGTCCATGTCACCGTCACCACTAGTCCGTCCATCCATCCGTCCCAACGCCCGTCTCCTCTTTCTTCGAAAAGATAACTGATGGCTTCAATCTGTGAGTTTCCCATAATACAACACATATTGGAGCGAGCAATTGTATTACGGCGGACTAGATAGTAGTGGAGATGGTGGAAGGATGGCGAGAGGGAAGGTGGTGGGGTGCACTAGGTTGGGAATGGGAGGATCACCCGAGTACTCGTAATCGTAAAGTTTGAAGAGTCGAGGCAGTAAAATTTAAAACATCGCGACTCTTCTTTTTTTTGGTAATTGGCAGTTTCTAGTTCACATCTGCTAGAAAATCTTTCAAATTGCGGAACTGAATCGTTCCATTGGAATACTGCCATGATCGTTACAATGGTCAGGACAATGAATGCCATGAAAGTAAAATAATTAAATAACAGATGTCAGCAAGCTGTAATGTATTTTAATTGCATTCAATTGTAATTTAACATTGAATAATATACACTGTACACGTTTTACTCGAAAAAGCAATGCCAATTAAATATTTCTGGATTTTTCATTCGATACGTCTCCAGTCAATGAGCCCGAGATCAAGTCTCACTAAAATTTATTTCTACTGAAACTGTATTGCAAGAGCAAGTGCTTTTAATTAATATCACAAAATATGTCACATTTTCATTTTTTTTTATAAAAGCGATTCCAGCTGGTAATTACTTTGCACTCAGCTTATAAAGTAGGTCATTTCGATTTAAACGACTATCCCAATGTGAGTGATGAATAGTCTTCACTCATTCATGTCATGTACAGTAGATACAAAATGTGCTCGGATGCTTTGAAAGTCGACTATACATGTGCATCCAATACACACGTACAGGAATCATTACGGTGCGGATAACTTACTAGGAAACATGAAACAGGTGGCCTCCAATAGGGAGACTCATTTGGAAGATTCAATGGAAGATTGGAGGAACTCGACTGCTCCAACGTTTCCAAGCGCCTGGAACTGCTTTGCATTTATAGAATTGGTCTGATTTATATTCTAGGAACGAGTTCTGGATTGACGAGCGAGTGTGCCGTGACTTTTTTAAACTTTCTTTTTTATCATTCCTTGTCTACCATTTTTTTTTTCTTCTCCGTTATGACACCCCCCTTTTTTTCTCCTCCCCTCCACAGTATACCTACCACCCCTTTTCAGCTTCCCCACGAATGTGGTACAAAAAGTGTCACTGACAGATTGATCGTTCTCTCGTGTCTTTATCAGGGATTGGGGGATCCGGTCTCCATTCGTGCTTCGAAAACAAAAACAACCTTAGTTTTAGTCCGAAGAAATTGGAACTCAGAGGAGGATGCCAGTTATGTAAAAATATACGGGTTTGAGATAAACAGACATAAACGTTGTGCAACTACGCGCTCGCAGCGCCATCGTTGGTCTACAGCAATTAAACCAATATTCCTGGACCACAAACGTCATCGGAGATCATTGAGATGAAAGCCGTATTCGGGTCTTAATCGACATTATCAATTTTGTTAACTCGAATATAGTGGTTCTCCTAATGGAAATCCAATCCCAAGTCTTCGGTTATTTCATTTTGATGGGACCATTGCAGTGGCTTTGGATAGGAGTACTGCTTCTTGGCGTTAAATCAATGGCAAATGGACGCTCTCACTCCAGAACGCTGTAAGGCCCGAGTTCGTTTAGCTGTAATAGCAGCTATTAATCAGAACATTTCTTTTTTTTAGTAAAAGCCAAAACGTACGTGATTCCCGTTAATTTTCTTTTTTACAGCCGCCTTTCATTTGCTACTCCCTCCCTCCGCCATTCACCTCCTTCTTCTTCTTCAACCGCCTCCTTGTCTCTCCCACCCCCCGCCACTACCCCCAACCCTGTACTCTCAATTGCCACAGATTTTTTTATTACAGAACAGACTGTCCATAATTAAATTAGACGAAGCGTATATGGTAAAGACTGATGGCACGGTGCGGTTGTCACTCTCGCGACGAATTAAGACGATAGGGATTACCCAGGGAGAATATTTTTTCAAACGACTCGGTCACATTGCCCGCGTCAGGTTTTTCATTTTTTTTTCTTCTGCGTGTTTTCTTCTTTTTCGTTTCACGGCGAGGGAATTTAGCTGTCACGTCCGCATGATACGACACAATAAAAACAATCAAGTGTCCCGCACTGCATAATCAATACTGATTTGGTAGGCCCACCACAAACCGCCATTTTGAATTTGAATCAAGGGTTGATTAATTATGTTTTACTGAGAGCAGGGTTTTGCCCTGCTTTCAGCAAAACTGGGTTAAGTAATTGGGATTTCGAGCTTCGCTTTATTCCCATTTTTGATGTAGAACTACGTCACATCAGTGGTGGGGAGTGGGCAACTTGGAAAATAACTTAACACGAAAGCAAACTGATTTCACAAAAACAGGGTTACCGTTTTACGAAAGGAATTCACGAAATCATTTTTGATGTAGAACTACGTCTTTCTCCACATCAGTGGTGGGGAGTGGGCAACTTGGAAAATAACTTAACACGAAAGCAAACTGATTTCACAAAAACTACAAAAGTTCAAAACTCACTCTCGCGAGTAAACTACGCGAGAAAACTACAAAACTACAAAAGTAGGTTACCATAAATAAATTTCCAAGTGTCGTGTCCGCACGCACACACAGAATGCAGGGTATGGTTTCCCGACGAATCTTCGTCGCCCTGTGATTGGCTGATTTGGTGACGTTTCGCAACTTCGAAAGTGAAACATCTCCAAATCAGCCAATCACAGAGTGCCGAAGATTTTTCTTCGCGCCGAAGATTCGTCGGGAAACCCGTCCCAGGAGTCAGTTATCCGCCATTTTTATTTTTACGTGGGAAATAGACAGTGATGCCGCGCGCCACAGTGGCAATTTCCCGTCAATGTTGCCAATCGGCAAGGGGGAGTCAATTTCTCACACAAAAGATAAAATATTTTTGTTAGAAAAGCGATAATACTTAATTTTGATAAGATAAGTGTGACTAATAGGATACGCCTAAATTAATTTTGTGTATTATTTTCAGCTCAAAACACCCAAACGCGTATGTTATTCTACGTCAAGTCAAGATGTGCAGCATAGCAGATTTTTGACATGATATCTCGTATACATGTATTTTCTTCTATTTTCTTAATTAAGATCAGTGTGGCCTTTAAATATTCTTCTATTTTCTTAATTAAGCTCAGTGTGGCCTGTAAATAAAAATGGCTATTTTAATCGCATTGTTTCTTTGGTGTACAAACATAGATCGATTATGGCTTTTAAAGGAAGACAATATATATTTTGATTCAAGTTCGGTTACCAACCTGACAGATCGACAAGCTCGAACCGTCGTTTCTTCGCAGGAAACATCCCAACTTCCTTGGAGCTCACCCCTCCTCGGCTCGGCCTAATAGCGTACGTGCTCCGGCGAGCCAAATGCGCGTATGTGACTGGCGTGCGTGATATTCGGGCCGCCTTCGTGACAGGTTTATATTAGTCTAACGCAAATATAATGGGGCCATCGAAATTTAATTCTGCTTTTAATTCAAATGTAAATTCCATTCAGTGTGTTGTGCGCTGAGACTCCTTCTCTCGCTCTCTCGCTGATGGTGTCTCTGGCATTCTCGCTGTTATTCGCCCGATGACGGTCGGGGAAATATGAGGACCGCTTTTATGGAGCCCTGATGGCCGCGTAGGCGCATGAACGCTGAGAGAGGATCGCTTCTTCACCCAACCCTCCACCTCCCCATGGACTCACGTGTATATTATATGCAAAGCAGAACATTTCGCATCCACTTAAACGCTCTCTCTCTCTCTAGCTGGGGCAATGGAAACCCCGCACGAATGATAGGGCAAAAACGCTGCTGCCGGATTTTTTAAAATATTATTAAGTGAGAACTCAATTTTGCCAGCTCCCACGCATCTCTGCGTCAGACGGGTTCTCGCATTCCAACGTTGCACAATGGAAACGACGAGGGTGAATCGAATGAAAGAGACACCGTAAGTGAAACTTGGAAGTTTCACCAAGCCTGGTCTTCTTTAGACTCGTGTAATTCGGAACTTTGTCGTCTCAGTAGGAAGAGACGAATTTTGAAATCGAGAAATGAAAATCCTGCCTGTCATGCGCAGTCATGTGAAATATACAATCATCTATCGCCTTCTAACGGCAATTAGGATAAATAGTATTTCTTTGTTAGAAATGGTGGATTCGTGACAGCACCGAATGAAACGACCAACCGAGTAACGTTCATTCGGTGGTTCCCCGAATCTACCAATTATGATTAGTATCACCCAGAGATTCTATAAATCTTTCTCATTAGTCTTTCTTTGGCTGCGCAAAGTTAATGGAGAATACAGACATGCAGGCAAGATGGCGCTCCAACAAAAATGTTGGACACGACAGACTCTGACCATATGAGATGGGATTGCTCTCCATTTGACAATCTGAATCTGTTGCGTCAGTTCGAGACCTCTTCTCCTCGCCAAATGTGTGACGTTAGTGCCTATCCCGCGACAGTAACGTCAACACCTCCTTTACACTTCCATCTCGAAAAGCGGCGCGAGTAAGAATTTCTTTCGTCAGAAAAATTCGAGCGGTCTCGACCGGGAGTTGAACCCGTGCTTACGGCACCTCCCAACCTCCTGTCCGTACGTAACAACTTTACTGTAGTTCCCAATTTAATTTTTAAAAATAATTTGCCTTTTCGAACTAAACAAATGATTTAAATAGTCTATCTCAAACATCTCAAATAGGCGCATTTTACTTTTTAAATATCGTATTGCTGAGAATAGCGAGTGCAGTTGAATTTTATTTTAATGTTCCAGAGCTATTTATTGATTCACGGGCTCTCTCCATAAAAAACGACAATATGTCCGTGTTGTTCAACTGATAAGAAGATATGTTCATTCAAAAGAATGATATTCGTTTCGTCGGCTTATTGTTCTATCGAGTTTCTCTTACATTTTAAATAAATCAACTGTTGGAGGCATGGAGTCAAAGGTGCATAGGAGATAGCAACAGTCGACAATTAATGAAATTATTTCAGCACGTAAGATCATCCGCTCTGACCTTTTAACTAAGCAAAGATTTTTTTCTTATTCTTCATCTGCCCCCAGCGTGGTGCAGCTGGCGCAGAAATATCTATTCCATTATCTCCTCCAACTAACCCGAGCCATGCACAAAGAGAAAAATACCCATTACTAAATAAATTTAAGCGGTAAAATAAGATTATGAAGGTGTTATTATTATTAAGTGTCGTTTGAGCACATTTTATCTCCTGGAAATTGTACTTCAAAAAACATTAAAACGAAAAAGTTAAGACGAGCTCAGCAATGTGGTTATCTAACTCGAAGCAATTAGTAAAGCGATGTGTTCGGCATTTCAAATTTAGAAATTGTTATTGTTGACGTTGAAAGACTCTTGATGATTTTTTCTTATTTTTGTGGATACGTGGTGACTAAAGAGCGTGAAATTGTCTGTCAACTTCAGTTTTATCTTTTTAGCCTCATTTCCAGCAACAAGACGAAAATGTCAATGCACCAATCGTTATGTGGTTGGCGCCACGACTATACACGTATAGTCCCACTGCAGGAGCGCGGCGGAAAAAAAATATATTCCACTGAGCGCGCGTATAATTGCAAAATTGAAGAAATAATGACTTTTTTGTCGCGCCCCACCAGGAACGAGACAAGTGTTAGCAGCTTGCCGACGTCAAAGTCGCCACCACCAACTCCGTGAGTCGGCTGATTGGCTGCTCGTGCCGCAGTCTCGTGACCGGCTGAGCCAATCGTGGGACGTGTGGCCGTCGCCTAGGCAACCCCCGCGGGAGAGCTGGGCCTCCGTGTTCCGCACCAGCAGCGCCAAAATACTATTGAACCTGGAGGAAGGCCTGCTTCTGCAGCGCGACCTCTTGGCGTCCACGACACCGACGACACGTCGTGTAGAATTAAAAAGGGACGCACGATCGCGTTCGGATTAAACGGTGAGCGTGTCTAAAAAATAGGAGACATCCATCCCACTTCATCACATACAATGTCCATGTCTTTGTCACATTCTCTTTTCTTTCTATTTTTGACTTTTGGCTTCTTACGCTCGCGCGAGCTGACAGCACTACGTCCGCAAAGCGCAAAGACAGAATTTTAAAACTTCACTTACCAGCTGCTGTAGAACGATCCCACCGTCATCCATCATGTTTTGGAGCTGTTTACTGAAAATAAAAATAAAATTTTATAGAATACATTAACACACACAAGTATTAAAAAATTTACAATCAAAGAACATTTGAAATTGCTCTCTCAGAAAATCATAAAAATATAATACGTGTCTGCGACGCGAATTAACGGAGGTGTTTTTTACATTTTAATTCACATTATTAGTCCTTCTCCATTGAATTTTTTGTACACATTCTATTGTATTTTTTGCTGCTGTTATCGAAGGAACTGAATTCTTCGTGAATAGTGTTATCAATAAATAATAAAGTAATGCTTGAAAAAATACTCCTAATTGTCATTTGTTTTTGTGAGTCTGCGGTGCCCGCGCATTTTCTTTGGAGCGAGTTGAAAGTCTTCTAGGAGAGTGGCTACAGGCCTTCCTTCCCGCCAGTCTTTATTTTCTATTATCCCACCCCCATAGAAACCCAAAAAGAGTCTCTGTAAGATCTTGGAACACCATCGATTTCATTGTTTCGCTGGAAGAGTGGAAAACGTGATCGGCAATGTCGAGATTGGCTTTTGTGTCACGACGAATTGGCACAACGTCTCTCTCTCTCTTTTTTTTCTTCTTACCTTTCCCTTCTCACTCAACATTCGGGGGAAGTCTTTTTGCTTGTTTGTAAAGAATGTCTTTGAGCACAAAGAGGTCTGATTCGCACCTTGCTCGATTCGCCAAGAGTTTCTCGAAACTTCAGATTGATAAATCGGAATGAAGCTCTTCCAACTGAATTGTCAAATGAAAAAATAGTTTTTAGTTTTTGCGCGCTTCTACATATTGGAATAATAGGTCTTATCACTGGTGAAGTTTTTATACTCTGAATTGGGGTCATATACTATTTATTAGCTGCAATTATGCAATTAATTTAGTTGGTGAATAACTGACTCGTGCTATGAAGCCCTCGAGTTCAATTCCCGTCGCGGGCTCTTGTTTATTATATTTCTGGCTACGTCATGTGCATAATTGCAATCGTTTAGCGAAGTATACATCTGTATCTTTTAATTTAATTAAATTCCTTTTTGTTATACAAACCTCACAGTAATTTTTATATTTGTGATAAGCTTGACTGGAGGAGTTTTAAAGAGTTGAAGTGATGTTTGATCTCAAATCTCGTTTAGTAAAAATAGAATCTTACTAATTGATCTTTCGTACTCTAAAATCATTCATTTATCTGGTAAATTATCCGTTTTCAGTTTTAGCTTTCATATGGAAAGCATCTTTGGCTAATTGAATATTAATGAGCTACCGTTAGCGCTAATTGTCTTCACTTTTGCATCTCCCACGCCGTGGCAATTATCTTATCGACGTCTAAGCGTTTCCAACATAAGCGCACCCAATGTTGACTCCAATTTTGGTTTAATTTGCCCTCTTATCTGCAATTATCCGGAATCTAGGAATGCCATGCCTCGGCGACACATACCCCCCCCCCATCCACCTTTGTTCGAACTTCTCCCCATCCTCTGTCGAAATCGATATCGCGTACAATTAGCGACTGATGCCATTCCTTCCACGCAAACTCAATATCGATATTACATTTCATCCGTCACAATCGATTGCCGTGACGGCGTCTACCGAAGCAACCATCGTGTCGCCCCGGATGACTGACAGCGTGAGAACGAAATAATTCTGCATATTTTCGTGGATCCATATTTCTCTAATAGAGCATTTAGTGTCAGTGCGTGGAGTACACGCATTTCCTCTCCACTCACACCATGATGGCAAAGCAACGAACCTAAACCAAAAGAGTTGACAGAATAGAATCCGGATTCCCTTACTGACATATTGGGGAAACAGCCGAGATAACAGACTGTCATCCGATTTTTCGAGAGTGTTCCTCGCTAACTCTGGTATATTTATGAATGTCGTTGGCCCGCGTGTTCCATGTGCTGCTCTTCCCCCTCTCTCTCTCCATTCTCGTCCCACATCGCTTCTCCCCCTCCATTACTATTTTCCAGAATTCATTTGGAATTCTTGTAACTGTAATAACGATCCATGTCTTCCTTATCGGTCGCGCATTGTGCGCTTCCCACACATTTAGAAAACGCCAGCCATCGTAAAAATGGAGTCGACTCCAGGCCCCGTCACATTGCCGCGATCGACCGTCGCTGTTTTATACACCAGCTCGAGACATACGAAATAGAACGAGGAGGCGCGATATCAAACTTTTTCGTTCTTAATGCGAATTTTTTTTTCTTCTCGCAGCGACGGACTTCCATGTTCTGGGCGAACAAGCCCTTATCTCTTCGCGCATTCCTGCAGGCCCGTTCAATGTGGTTTTGCTAATGGATTCTCATTTCGTGTTCGAAAATCCATCTTCCCAACTTTTTGGCGCTATTATTCGTTCCAATTTTGGCGAAGCACGTTCGCCTATTCGATTCCTCGCACAATTCAATCGTGCGAAGCCAGCATGGAATTCGGGCGGAGGGTTTGGGGTGTGTGAGGCCGGCAAATACATATATATATTTTTTTATCTTCAATTTCGAATATTCTCGATGCATTTTTGCGGTCTTCCTTTTCTCTTTTTCCCTTTTTTATCCTTCGATAGCGTGAATGCAGTCACCAAACTAGGCCTCGTAGTCATCATCATCATTTTCCTTTTTGCTTTCGTTGCTGAAAAACGTCAGATGCAAATAATATTTTTTTTTCTTTCATCACGTCGGTCGCCTTCCAAGCTCGAAAATGAAAGAATGAATGAAACGAGAGTGAATATAGTCTGAATAGAGAATAGCGTACGTACAAAAACATTGAAAGTATTTGGTTCAATAATGCTGACTAGAGAGCTATGTTTTCTACGTTATCTACTAAAAGATTCTTCTTCAGTCGTAGGTCAGTAATTGGTGATTTTCAAAACTTTTTACGTTCTACTTCAACACTTTGGTAGGTAATTTAGCTAGTCTCACATTAACTTTCGACTCTGTTGACACAATGCGTTAGGCAAGTTTATCCTTGCAGTCGTTCGTGCTCTGATTTATATTTTATGGGCACTATGTCAGAACATAATTGCGCCTAGAAACCGAAATTGAACACGCGTAATTGGTGCAATATTTTCAATGTTCAGTGTGTTAATAACGAATTAACTTTCTTTATGGTTTATCATCAGCAACCTAGGCTCAGGCATCGGCGCGATCTGGCATCACTAATAGCATTTTGTTTACAGTTGGCTTACTTTTCCAGACACTCCTAACACCGCCATTCATCAGGAGATAGAGTCGAACAATAAATACGCTGCTTACGGACAAAAGTTGTTGCAATTATGTCTGAATTATGGAACGGCCTACACTGCGACAAATGATTTTACCGCTAGGTGGCAGGCTGTTGATCCAATAAGGGGTAATGGACCGCACCCCCAGGAAACGATTTTAATTACCATTGCCTTGACAAAATGTACACCGAAGAATCGAGTGCGGCGGCCATAATCCACCATTTAATGACTGAACCTCCAGTCTGGCATCACTGTGCAGTGATGCCAAACTCTATTTTTTATTTTTTATTTCTCGTCGCACTTTCCTATAGCAGTTCCCAAGCGGCCCACGCTAGTTCTGCTCAATCATTCGTTTGTCTTTTAGTTGCTAGTTATATACGGCACGGATTTTCTGAATGGTTTTATCGATCGAGCGATTTTTTGTCGCATACTCTGTGCCGCAACATTTCCTCCCCCTACACTCTCACCACCACCACCACCACCACCACCACTACTACTACCATCAACATTCGACTCGAGATGGAAAAAGGCCGCAGCTGGATTTATTGTGAGAACGGAGGTGCCATCTAAAAGCAATCTGTTGATATATATATCATAATATGAAAAGGGGGAAAAAATTGGCAGTGGCGATTCCAACGGCATAATCGAATAAAAACACAATTATATTTACAACTTATAGTTTCGCATGAAGTTCTCCAGTCTCCACATCCTTCATGGCCAAAGAAATTTCTTAAAAACAAATTGACATATTTTTTAACGCAAGACGATAAAAGTTAAACATAATATATATATTTATTAAGCTAATTTCTATTTGGGACCAATATCTGTTAATATCTCGACTTATTTGTATGAATGTTCCTGGTTCCATTCGTTTCCGTTTACTCGATCCAAAGCTTTCGAAATATTCGATTGATTTCACATAGTTCATCAAATAGGTATGCTTATTTACATGACAGGTTAAGGGATAAAAAATAAATAAAACATGAGTCATATAATTTTTCATTGAAAAGTAGGGTTACTTTAAGAACTATATTATAGCGATCCTATTTTCTTTTATATTTGTTAGTGATTCGATTTTTTAGCATCACTGACAAGCGCCAATTGAAAACGTCAATTCTCATCAGTTAGCAGAAGTCGAGCGTACATTTTGCGAGCTTATTCATTAGAAATAAAATCGTTATCTGATACGTCAATACCGGTCGGATGGAACCCACGTCAGAATATTGCCGACGTCTGACGATGGAAGAAGAAGCGCCTGGTTGGAGGAGTTGGCGGCGCTAAAATGGCGCGCTGATCTGCGTCGACGTTTACAAATCATTAAAAGTTCAAGCCATGTCTGTCAGACACCACATTATCCCTCTCTCTATCTCTCTTTTCCTCGCTCCCTCCATCCAGCGATCATTCCACCAAGCCGCAGAAACAGATGGATCCGACTATTCCGCGTCGGGCGATATTGCCAAACAATAACAGGTGATGTAAAAGCTCGGATTTAAAGGCCCTTTAAATTGAACATTTGTATTAGCGGGCAAATTATTCACTCCCTTGCGGCAACTTTCAAAATTAATGGCCGATTATTAATATTCATCGTCGTGAGCTTCCTCCTCTACGCTATGTCGCTCGCATCATAGAGTTTTTCTTTACTCAGCCCCCACCCCTTCCCCACCTTCTTTTTTCGGTTGCGTTTATTTTATCCTGTCCGTTCCTGACGAAGAAGCAGAACCAGAGTCCCCAACCACCTACTTCAGTGACACTGGATAAAAATTATTCTGAGTTCTGCGCGTCATTTCATATTCCTAATTCAGAAAGCGTGAGATCATTGAATTACTACATCCGTGATTGCTGGTACAATTCCCGGCCGAAGAATTCTGAATTTTTCGGGTGAGATCATTTCCTGCGCAAGCCTTGTGCCCTGAATGGAAGTAAAGCCGTGAGAGTCATGCCTGTACCATATCAGAAATACGTAAAAGATCCCTAGATTAGTCCGAGACCTAGTCAGGACAAAATGATCAGGTCGAGTATCCCATTTTTTATACATTGAAATCCGTTTGAACTGCTTTGGCGAATTAATTTACACGGTTAGCACTTTCGGGACACTCTGTATGCGCTTGTAACGAGCGCTACGTAAAGCTCCCCCCGATTGGGCTTCGTGGATGGCACCGATGCTATCCAATTTAACAACACTTAGGCTGACTCGCTCTATTTTCTCCATTCATTCGTTTCAGCTCACATACACACTCTTAAAAACGTTAAAATTTTCAAGTGAGGTGGTGAACATTTTCTGACGAATCACACATACTCAGTTTAGTTTCAAATCAGATAGAAACTAAAGTCACGCTGTTCTGTTCTGAAACCTGAAATTAAAGGGTCGAAATGATCCGAGAATCATAGTTTCATAGTAACAGTTTCGTAGGACTGGGTTTTCGAAAACCCTATCGAATTTCTGAATCGTTTATTAGAAAATTGTCAGCCGTTCAAACAATGCCTCGAGAATTTGACGGCACATCAAAGAATTTCATTGACTTTCACAGAGTGATCGCTGAATGTGATTTGCCTACGCATGAGACGGAGAAGCCGGGTTCGTTTGAATTCTGGTTAGTTAAAGTGTAGGAAAGAACTCTTTGGTGTTTTCATATATTTCGATAGAGAATTCGGATTCTCAACCTATTCAGTTAATTCTTCTTGATTGAGAACCTTCCACAGCGCTTACAGGAAATTGCCCCGTGCTTGTTCCCGTAGATGACTCTGCGTCAGTTCGTTTATGGTCACATTGCCATACCAGCCTGCGACTGTCGCCGTGTTTTTAATGAGCGCGAATGTGTAGTATATATATATATTCACACTGAACCACGACTGAACGAATCCATCGAACGAAAACCAAAACGACGAACGTTAAGCGTCGCGCGGTCGCCAACGATCTATCAGCTCGAGCCAACGAACCCAACGAAGAAATAATAGAACCCAGAAGGGAATTCTCCTGATCTTTGATGATAACCGAGGTTGAACAAAATTGGCGGACCGCAACACCTGGAACTCTTTGGTCGCCAAACAGCCATGCGAAAACAAAGACATGCGAACCAGCTTTGAAATGTCATAGACAAAAGGAATCGATTGATCAACGTAACATCTTCATCTGCATAACATATTATCTCTAAAAGAATAGAAATATTTTAAGATATCCATGCGGAGATTTTATCTGTGCCCCAAATATAAAAGTTAAGAAGCTGTTGGGACCTTGAGAATATTATCAAAATAATTAGACAGCTCGCTTTTTTGGGATCCTGGTTCTCAGGAATATTTTGCAAGCTCGAAATGAATTAAATATTATTTGTTAATTATAAATATCTGTACTTAGTATCGGAGCACGTAGAATGCAGAAAGTCTTGATGGTCGTTAGAAATCATCGTCTATCGCGGTAAGTGAGACGAAAATTCGGTCTCTAGGCTTGGTAATTCGCTGGTCGATGCTTACCCCTCGCGCACGATCGGCTTTGCCGAAGACTATGAATTTTTATGATCAGCAGCATAATAAACTTCTTTAATTACGCACGCACGGGGTTGTCGAGGAACACGCGTGAGGGCAAGACAGAAATTAATTCATCCGCGGGGAGAGTGAGGGGGACTGGGGGTGGTGGTTGGTGGTGGTGGTGAAGGAGGAGACGGTGGCGGCCTCCAATTTCTTATTCGATCCTCCCGGGCAGCTGATAAAAAATTCGCCTATTTTTTCAGATCGATTGGCACGAACGGCACCAGTACATATACAAGTATACGGTGTAGGGTTGGGAGAGACGAGAGGATGAGCGAGCCGGCGAGAAAAAGGTGACGTCTAACCCCCAAATCGTGATTAAAATCTGGCGCTCAATTTTCACCCTCCATCCTACATCTATGGAGACAAAATCTACGTGTCACGAACGCCCCAGCACATGAAGATGAGATTTTTCTTTCGCCATTTATGCAGATTCGAGCTGGTGGGGAAGGAGGGGGAGGAATATTTGATCGATGCTAGAGACTGTGTGTGTGTGTGTGTGTGTGTGTGTGGACCCTACTGGATATATAGGATATTGGTTCCATAAGAAAAGCGAACGAGACAGCGAACTCTTGTCAATGATAAATTGAAATTGATAATTTGGAATATTATGGAGTTTCGTAGTTGCTGGGATTCGAACACTGGATATCGCTGTCAGTGATCAGTGATATCAGCAAATAATTGAATTTAAACAGTATACAATCAACATTTATCTATTTTCAATAAAAATAGGGGTTGTGCCCGGGACAGGCCTGACGAAAAAAGACGAACAAGAGTTGGTGATAACTCTTCTAATATTCTTATATTATATTCTGAAATAATAGTTAACTATTATTTAAAGTAAAAAATTAAACTAGAAAACCGTGGGAACTGACGCTACAGATATCTGTATCGTACAATTATTATATTATATATAACAGTTTACTATTATTATATTAGAAGAGTTATCGCCAACTCATGTTCGTCCTTTTTCGTCGTCCTGTCCCGGGCATAACCCCCATTTTTATTGAAAATAATCCAGACGTTCTTCTTCCTATTATATAGTTATCCATTTGTTTTCTGACTAGCCATCGTGTCTGAAAATCAAAGTAGTTGTCGAAATGGCAACCAGATTTCAGTTCTTTTCGAAACTGAACACTGCTCGAAAACATATCGCCATTTCTCATTGGCGGTTTCCCTCTAAGCTCCGGACGGAAAGGCGTTAAAGGCCTGTAGCCGTTCCGTAGAAGAAAGCGTTATAATTCAGAAAGCTATTCACACTCATAATCCCCGAGGACATGGCCAGAGATGAAAAGCAGTCTTGCCGTGACACTGAAATCAGAATCCCGGCTAACTGGAATGAAAAGGGAGGTGGGGTGAGAGAGAGAGAAGCGCGCGTAAAACCTTTATTCCGCAATAATTCGTTTAGCCTTTTTTAAAGGTGATACCCAAAAGAAACCCTGCAGAGGATTCTGCATCAGACGCTCGCTAAGCATAAAAATGAAAGCGCCCAGGTACACATTTTGAAACAACAAAAGGTTTGCGTGAGAGAACTTAGAAATGATATTGTAAATTCGTGGCACGTATTCCTCGGTATTCGTATTCAGGCTTGCATTTTGAATTCAGTCACGAAATGGAACTCAATAGTATTCGGAGGTACTAGTTGAGTAATAATTAGAAATTCGGAATCTAGTGTGACAAATGTCGTTGGCATCACTGGTAGCACGTGAGAGCGACTGCAGCGCCATTTTGGTCAAGTGGAAAAGCCATCTTGGAATTTTCCTTTTTAATGGGTTAATACTTGAAACTTGAACGGCTGGTATCTCGGGAAATACGAAAAATTGAGATCTGAAATAATTTGCACTCGATTACAAATTTGTTTAACTATTTACAGCTCAAATTTGATTAAATTTCGTTAAACCGTTCGTAAGTAAACGCCAGAACAGATTGCTTTTAAAATTAAAAAAGTTAAAGAGGGGGCATTCAGGATTACATTTTACATCTACCGAATTTAACCTGATTCCAATTTTTGAGTTTGTTCTACTCTGAGATTTCCAGACGGTTGCGCCGTTCTCAGAGTTTACGAAATATTTTAGAAAATCTTCTCCTGTTGACCTGTCGAGGCACAAGTCATATTTTTTCACGAACAAAACTGTTATGAAACCTAGACTCCAGTAATCTTGACCTTCGACCCTCTTTTGATATTGGCTCTGGTGACAGCCAGCACCAACTAGATAGACTCGAAGCACTAATCCCTTTTTACGCAGCACTTTCAGTCGCAGTAAATGTTTATGGGTGTCCCGGCTCGGCCTGAGCAGGGAGCGGAGAGGACTCAGGGCTCTCGGGTCTCGGATTCGAATTCACGAGTGGCGTTATTTAGCGGAAATCAATTAGGTTTATTGCGTTGACAACTGTCTTCAGTAGAAAGTTAACATCGAATGGGAGGGCGTTTAATTTGTCGAGGCGCGCGCACCCAGACCGTTTCCTCAAAATCTAATCATTCTCTGGAGGAAAACAGTTCTCTCTCTTTCTCTCTCTGTGACGTGCTCTTCTTGCCAACATCGACTAGCGTAGACACTTGCCTAGGCTACTACACCGTCTTGGTTCAAGCTCACATCTGGGTTTGGGAATTGTTAGACCGATATATTCCGACTAGTCAAACTTCTACGAGTGATTAAATACCAAATATCTTATTGGTTAAAAGTAATTGATTGAGCGAGCAGGGGCAACTACCCCCCCCCAACAATTGAACGAGTGCCACTATTTTATTTAAAGACATTCCATTCATTTTTGGGCAGGTTGGAAAATGGGAATGAGAACGTCATCTTATTCTGCGGATATCCTGTAACACTTACTTTTTTAATATAATTATTCTTTCAGTTTAGGATTTTATATTTTTTAAAGAAGAAAATGCGTTTTTAATTTAAAACAGTTTACTGTGTTAGTCAGCTAATACAGTCATTTAATTTTTTATAGGTTCCATGTATTCTTTTTTAAATAGACTTGCTTTTCTTGATGAATGTGAGCATTACACATTCGGCTGAAGTTAAATTTGTGACACATAATCAATTTTTAAATTGTAATCTGGACTTACTGCTTTGCATTTTGCATTGTTACTATGATCACTATAAATAGACGTATTTTTTATTTTAATTTCCCATCACTGTACTATTATCGAGATCCCGCACCAGGAATCGAACCTAGGACCACAGTCAGTTGCTTTTGTGCTACTTTATTTCATTTAACAAAAGCATAAAAATTAACAAGTACATCCATTTTCCTGTACAGTTTGATGTTGGCTTAATATTTCAATACTGACTGGGCTAAGAAGAGGCATACAATCATGTTTGCCTTTGTTAAGTTATTACCTAAACTACAACTTATTTCAAGGTTTTTTACCGGTAGACCATTTATTAGTTAACATATAGTTTTTTATTTTAAAAAATGCAACATAAAGGTCTGAAATAAGTTGAGTTGCCCATATTGAATTTGCAACATTTTAATATTTGTGTTTATTAAATTCATATCTTAAAAACGTAACAACATAGAAATATGAAATAAGTTGCGTTACCAGAATAGAATTCGCAGCGCTACAACCTATATATATTTTAGGGCGCTGCGTTACGCCGTTAGTGAACTAGCTATCAAATTAACAGATAGGTACTTTGACATTTTTAGGAAATTATATCTTTATATTATTTTCATTTAAAATTATACAAACAGCTGCTCTTATTAAATGTATTGAAATTATAATCAAATTATTTTTAATTTTATTAATTAGAAGATATATTTCTCATTTTGCCGGAACTGACTTTGCAACGTCATTGTCTGTGCGTTAAACGCATAACTCATCGCCTGTAATAGTTTAACCTTGGTAATCAATCGTATCTCAAATTTGCGGTTCAATCATATTATTGATTGATAAGTCATCGCAATCGACTGACCAATAAAAACACATTGAGGTAACCGACTGCCAACCTATTACGTACATCGAGTATGCACTTCGAGGAACGCTTCTTCTTCCTATCGCAAGCATTTTAAATGCAAGACGCAGCCCATATTAGCGAACCATAAACAGTTAATTACATGCGCACATTTATTTCTCTCACGTTGATCGTGGCTCGAATAGATGAGAAGAAAAAAATACCGGTTCATCTGAAATTTCCCGAGTGGTTCGAATCATGGCTGGCGAGGCAACGTTTTTTCTTTTCTTCTATCGTATGTTAGGCGTCTTACGCACCGACACACACACACACGTCAGTAAAGATTCTCTAATTAAGATTTGTTATTAATACTTGTGTGTGTGTGTGTGGAGCTGCGCGCTTGCTGCTTCACACAAAGAGATGTAATTAAATTTATGTCGAGTCTATAGCTGCACGGTCGCGCTTCTCTATTTACATGTGTAGTTTCATATCACGACTCATTACCTGCACATTATACGAGTACATGTACCTCGTTTGCATACGAAACTTTCAACTTCGCTGGAGCCTGGGGATGGAGATGTTCGGTTTTACAGATTTATCGATGGCTGGCGTTCGGATGGCCTTGGAGAGGTTTCATTCATTTGTTGTCTAGTGATCTGGACAATTCTACTTATTTGCTGAGATGGGAATACAAATTATTATCTGTATTGCAATCCCGAAAGTTTATCTTATTTTTTTAAACAAATTCTTTAATATTTCCGCCTTGGCGTTTAGTTAAGAACGGCTTAACGAACTTGAATCAAATTCGAGCTGTAGATAGTTCCGCAAATTTGTAGTCGAGTGCAGGTTATTTAAGATCTCGATTTTGAGTATTTCTCTAGATATAAGTCATTGAAGTTTTAAGCATTGCCCTTAAAAAGAAAAAATCCAAAATGGCGCTGTCGCTCTCACGTGCGCCAATCACGTGCTACCAGTGATGCCTGCGACATTTGCCACACAAGATCCCCAATTTATAATTATATCTCAATTAATACCTCGGAGTGCTATTTCACAAAATAAGGAGAAATGTTTTATCTGCTATGACTAGGACAGCCGAGCGAAGGAGACTATTTCTCTAGTTTAATTAATATGAATAGTTAATAAGTTATGCGTGGTCAAATTCTGTTTAACAATATTGCGATTGAATATGGAACGCCAAAGGAGGAACTCAACGAAATCGTCCGTTGCCTGTCCTCCCGGAGCCTAGTCCTTCCCCAAACCATTCCATGTAATCATTAATTACTTGTCTCTTAGTAAATTCAATCATCGTGCGGCGAGCAACGACACAGAAACGATTCCGCTTCGCCTGCGATTAGCTGTGGCGATTTGCGCATGAATTGTTTTGAAATATTGTTGGAACGGCCAATGGTGGCGGCCGGCTGGAAAAACATTGGCCACGCAAGAGGAGACAGAGAGACTGGAGATATGACATGGCGTGACGAATATGGGGAACGACTACTGCCACTGAACCAAACAAATTGTCTAACAAAAAAGAAATGATGTTTTAGCGCGTCTATCAAATATTACGAACGCGGGGATCTCTATCTTTTAAACTCTATCGTGTAAAGGGATTACAAACTCATGGACTACCGAACTCTAGTCGCAATAACTTTATGTGCTTGAGTGTTGAGTATTTTTTTATTATTTTCTGAGCACTGACGGGTACGGGAGAAAATCTTTTTACAGACCGAAAGCAGAATTCATTTTTTGAAATTTGTTAATAGAACAAATTAGTTGTTAGATGTTAGACGGGGCAGCTACGATCGAAAGATGAACTGAGAGGAAAACTCTATATATATTTTTTTTTTGTTTCCATTAAGTGTAGTCAACCGCACTACAGGCCTTACGTCCCCCTCATAGTGCTTAGGCATTGTAATAATAATAATAATCGTCCTGGTCACACAGCCCATCATCCAATCTAATGTTTTTTTTAAACAAAGTCGTTTAATGTTTATGCTTCGATAGCTCACGAATGGCGCAACGCAGCGCCTTTTAATTTACACAAGCTGGAATGTTACAGATTCTACTGTAAAACCGACTTATTTCAGGTTTTTTAATGTCGCTGATTTAACGAGATATGAATTTGATAATATATATATATATATATATATCACGATGTCTATGGTCACCAGCGAATTATAATCGCGAGCTGGTCGTGGCCACACAGTGCATGTGGGTACAGTGAATATAGAGATTTGAATAGAAATGTTAAAATGATTCACCCAAAAATAAAACGGTGATTACCGTGTAACCACTCTTCCAGTACTTGAAGTGATGTATTACTACTGAGCAAGTATAATGGGACTCGTTTATTTGAATTTCGCAAACCTTTCTATAGGCCAATTCATCTCCTATCATCACTTTGTCGCTAACGCAAACAGATAGTACATGTATTCGTCTTGGAAGTTTTGTTTAGCTCTCGAGCCTCCTTTCTTTATTTTTCGTCGCCGTTGTTTCGTCGTTCACCCCTTCCAACACCTTCCAACAATCCTCCTCCCCCCAATTTCCCCTCCTACAACCAGTCCCCGGTATGTGGTAGTGGTGGCCGCAATACACTATGTGCACCGACATTTTCCGGGGTTGTACGCGCTTCTTTCGGCAAACGCGGACGTAACAGCTGTTATTATTTTGTAACATTTGCTTTTTAAATTAAATACGAACTCGATAGTGCCGACACTCGCGCAAACAAAGGGACGTTGCTGCTGCTGCTGCTGCTCGGCTTTCGCAGTTGTCGGCTCGAAACTGAACCGACCAACCTTGTTTTGGAAATGAAAATAGCAAGAAAACCTAGCTGCAATGCTTTTTAACTTGCCTACAATTTATTTATTACAGGAATGTTGCCCGGCTTTGCCTGGGTTTTCAGTAACCACCTATGAAATAAAAAATTAATTGTTTAAATTTGCCGGCTATTTTACGTTTACACGATATATTTCCGGTATTATATTCAAATATTATTCCGGTAATAATATGGTGTGTTTGGTTGGAACTGTTATCTGGTTTGCTTGGTTGGAACTGTTATCTGGTTTGCTTGGTTGGAACTGT
>JAQGBY010002348.1:0-23517 GCA_034698785.1 Mycogona germanica
ATATACAGTGTGTATGTCACATGGAGAAATCACGAACGACTTAACACGACGCAATGACATTTTTGACTGGATGCAGACAACGCAACGTATTTTAGGCACCGATGCTTTGTCTTGAGATTTCAGCAGTTAAAAGTTTTAAGTATGGCGGATTCGTGCCGGTTTTTCTGATGACGTTTTCTACCAGGAAACGGCTCTACGAAAACGTAGTTCATCAGTCTCGCCGTTCAGCGTGCGCCTTCACAATATTTGTCTTTCTTTGTTGTCATCGTGGTTCTGATAAGATCTACAAAATATGCGATCCATGTCCGCAAGCAGCACGAATAGTTATTATTTAAATGTACTCTTTTTCAAATCTTTTTCTTTCCCCAATTTCCATTTAGACTAGACTTATTCACCTCCTCTTAGACCTGAACTGGAACACGGTAGCTGAGAACAGTCTTCTTATTCCATTGCCAATATTTATACACAATATATTTTTCTGGTTCCATTTTAACAACTTCATGAACGGGGGATTAGTGATCCGGTCTCACCTGAGGTCTACCTTTTCACGTCTTCGGGCGCAGTCCTCGTCCGCTTGTTGCAATATTGGAACGCGCGCCTAATCACGAGGAAGTCAGATTTTCATCAGGGTACTGCCGAAGTTCATCGAACAGGGGGTTGCGCGCAGCTCTTCGGTTTTATCAGTCATATATGTTCGGCCCGACTCGCTCGTAAAGTTGAACGCCGCCCACCCCACCCCCGCTCTCGGAAGACCTTCCGGATATTTCCGGTGGAAAACGGGCCGCTTCCAAATCAAGTAGGGTATATCGTACATGTAATTGGAGGCACGAATTTGGACTTGTCACGTACATGAATACGGTATATGGACTCTTGCGCGCTGCGCACAGTATATGTTAATAGCCCGTTCTCCTATCTATCTCTGGACGTGCATGACGAGAAATATGCTAGCGTTCAAAAATTGATTGAGTCGGCGGCGGCAGTCTGTGTAATGGCTGCATTCTAATCGGATAATAAATGATTTCAAATTAAATGCACTCCTTCCCCCCCCCTTGTGTACGAAGTGTAGAACTTCCTGAGACCCGAGTCGAAAGTGGCTGGATTTCCTGAAATTTCTCGTCTAGATCTATTTATGAATGAGAACAAACTCAGGAGACAAAATGGTGTTATTTTTTAATATATAAATTTTGCTCAGTGTGGCCGATTTAGAAGTCCGCTAGCCCAAGTGCACATAAGGTGAACACGGGGTCGTCAGAGGGTTACGCGGCAACACCTTCGCCGATCGTTTACTTGTGGGGGGGGGGTATTAGGTAAAGGCAGATTTTAGAGGCAACCACATTGTGTGAATATTAGAAACAATTTCTCCGGCCTTTTATCACTTCATGGGCCGGTAGAGAACATAAATGGTTTCACTATCGGCAAGTAATCGTGTAGATTCGGAAATTCGCAGACCCGAAACGCATAAATATTTGAGACCGGCGGCAGGAAAGTGCTTCAAGTTACCATTGCTTTATGTGGCTTGGAGGAGTGTTGAGTCCCCCAATTGGTCTAGTGAATTAGCGACTCGTCGTAGCCCAGTCGATATTGGGACTGACTGTGGTTTCGGCGGTCCCGGGTTCGATTCCAGGCGCGGGCTCTCGAAAATTTTGATCCAGGGGTGGTGCCCCTCGCATAGTACCTAAGCACCATGAGGAGTAGTGCAGTGACTATGACAACAGTGATGGGGAAATAATAGTGATTGAGCTTTGACCACTTCCTGTCAAAAACATTTTTTTAAGAACTAATTGTTTGCGTATTTCAAAACGATGCCATTTTTGCTTTCGAACTGACACAGGAGCAGCACTCTTAAAACCGTGGGACCCGTGCCTGTAAGATTTCAGGTGCACGTTAAAGATCCAGATCCTTGTGTTTCTGCCCTACAACGGTTTTAGGGCGGAAACACTCCTTACTGGCGGAAACGGTCCTTAACAAAAAGCACAAGATCGGCACTCTAAATCATCATACAGAGAATTTCGTTTAATTTCATTTAAGGTGGTTTGAGTATTATCTATCTGGTCGATGGTGTGTGAAGTCCTAACCGAAACAACCTGATCAGCAGCGGTCGTTAATTTCAACGACCGTTTGACAGTTGACACGTTAATTCTATGTTTTCTACGCATTTGTCAAAGTGGAATGAATACAGTATGGTGGAAAATGTTGTCAAGTTTGTCCTGCTTGCCCCGAGTTGATTTCTATTTTGTGTCGCGGCCCAACGAACAGGTTTCTCAAGTATTCTTATAATCTGCGCAGGTGATGCATAATACATTAGCCGGGCGTCGATGTTTTTGTTTTAGATATTATTTTTAAACGCTCCATCAAACATGTCTCAACTTTGTAGTGCTTGTGAATCATCTTACAATCTAACTTACAAAATCGACAATACAGAGAATGGTGCACAAAAGTAATAAATACCCAGTATACATGTATATGTTATAATAATTTTTTTACTCAAGTATGAAATACTCGCGTTCTGTTCTAATCTTCTTATAATGGCAATTTTATGTCGCCCAAATTGATAATTCTAAATCACAAGATATTTATGAAGTCTGAAATTGCGCCTCTTCGTAGCCGGTGTTTAATTTAAGACCTGGCTTTGGTTTCAAATGGTCAAGTTAGAGGGCATAAATTTAAAAATTAAAATTACAATCTCGCAAAAGCAAAGCATTTCTTCCCTTTTCGTTTGTTAAAAATCAGAATCATCTTCATTAAATTCCACGCGTTCGTTGCAACGTATTTTGTTTCACTTCCCAAAATCCAGAAGAGACACAGAAGTTCTGGATCCGTGCGGTCTTAAAATCCAATCTAAAATTGGACTCATACTGTGGGCAGATCGGGGTCGCACTCGGGATAATTGAAGATTTTAGACGTTACCATTACAAATGGGAGTCAAATATCGACCCCTCTCACTCTTTCGATTGATTACCTGTTATACAATTTCACGACCTTTCTGTCGCTCCACCCGCGGAAAGGGGAAATCCTACCCTCTCCCGTATCGTCATTCCACCCCCTACTGGCTCATTTGTCGTGTAACTCGTGGTTGTGTGTGTTTGTGCTGTCACTGCTGGGGTGACTGTCGGCAACAGGTTGTAATTGGAAACGTGACGACGGAGCCAAAAGGAAGGCGGAGGGGGTCACCGCAGAAAATGTGTGCGTCTATTCCGGGCGTGATGTAGTGTAGTTGTAGACTTCCCGATATAATTTGGAGACATTGCTGACTGGACAAATTGTATTTTACGTCGCTCTCGTACACTTGACAAACGACGACCGGGGGGAAGGGAGACGTTCGTCGCAATAGATGGACTGTAGCTAAAATGGCGCCGACCACTCGTGATTGGAAATTGGACTAATTGAGTTTTTGGCAGCATCCTTGTGTGCCGGGAACTTAATTATTACTAGGTGGCACAGTCATTTAACCCAAACTAATCGATCGAATGCAAATCGATGCCACCTAAGGAACTTTTTCAGACGTCTTTCTGGGGTGGGATGCCCACCTCCATGGAACCTCCCAGGTCTCTCAGCTATCCGGTAATGTCCAAGGGGTGAAGTAAACTCTTTATACTCTCTACCAGCCACACAAATGTTCGATCTGTTGCGAACGCCATCCATGTAAATGTTTTTCCGAGAAGGTAACTACAACCACGACTTGCTCATGACCACTGCCGTTTTACCATCTCACCCGCATCTTTTAAAACGGCAGCCACGCTTGGAACAAATCCGACGCGAGATGGCCACGGTCTCCATCGGGCAATCCGGATCCACGACCAACATTGCTGTATATATATATAACAGGACGGCCAATTATTAAGAGTGCGAATTTATGAAACCGAGCGTCCCCACCACCGACGTCTCTACACACGCACACACACACACGACTTCTTGCTTGCTGTTGGCCCTGCTGCGACGAGACCCACCCACATAGTCGCCGTGTAATAAATTTATTAGCTAGCTGGATCGAGTTGCGTTGCGTGGAATGGCGGGGGCGGGGGAGAGCTAGAGCTAGCTGGACTGGACTGAGAGACTGCCTTCCGGAACGAAAGGCAAAAGGGGTAGGTTGGTGGTTATGCAGTGAGGGGGGGGATGGGTGGAGGGAGGGGACAGAATTGAGAGAAAGGAAATTGTGTTTCGGACGCTGGGCATGTGGTTTTTTTCCCCTGCGGGCGCCGCGCACGAAACGCAAGATTGTGTATACAGTCGGCGGCGAATCTTGTGTACAGTTTGTGTTGACCGTGGCGACTGGTCTACATGTATCAGAAATTATGGCCAGCGATCGTCTGAAAGGTCTAGAAGCGTCGACCTGTAAGTTTGGGCGTGTGAAAAAGATGTATTCACGCTGTTTTTTTGGTGACGTGCTCGGAGACGCCAACCATTTACCGTAGTCAGTCTCGTCACTTGGTGAATCACTATTTCTTGTGCAAAAGCATATTTCACCAAGATTACTTTACTCCCTTGTCAGTGTGTGAAACAAGGCACAACTACGTAAATGCGCCGAAATGACGCCTCAAGCGCAGACATGACTAATGTTAACGTAGGGAACTCTTTGGATGGAATCGCATTCGATTGATTCGTATCTTATACTACTGTGCTGTGTGGCAACGCGGGTGATAGATATATGAAACGAGAATAGATATAATCCTACCACAAAAATTACAAGCATCGCCTTAAATTTATGTGATAAATATATGGCACGATAGATATATATAGAACTGAAATGAAAAATAAGTCGCTCAATGAAAAGACGTGCCCAGTTTAAATTCGAATCTGATAATTCTGTGTGAACAACGAATAGTCGACAACAGATCACAATTCTGTTTCGTGCGATCGATATACACTTTTTCCGATTTACCGGATTTTGCCAGCCTTTATTTAGGTTTTTCGAACACAATTTCATTTTCGAATTTGCCCATTTTCGGTGCATGATTGAATTCGGTTTATCCCCCCGCCATAGGCCCCATCCTGGGCTGCTTGCGGGTACATATTGCAATCCTAATCAATTAAATGACGACCCAGCTGGTCTCGGGAGGATGCGCACCCACGCTCGCGCCACTGTTGTCAATCTAGGTTGTCCCCGATTATTCAGGACCCCGTGCGTTTTGTGTCCGGTCTAGTAGTTATAATCGCCAATTTGTGTGCGGCTGTGAAAGTCGATGTGTGTGTGAATGCGCGCGTCACGTCCGGCTTGACCGGAACCGCCACCAAACCCAATGGGCGGCGCATGCAAGTGTTGCGTAGATAGGAGCCTATTCGGGACAGATGCCCACCCGCGTTATTGGCGAAAAATTGATTTGATGGACAGGGTTTTTCGAATGTGAAGCGTCGCCTGGTACCCATGTACATGTATGTTATCGTATATTGTATACGTGGGCAGCATTCACGGAAATGCTGGTGATGTTATTACAAAAATACATCAAATCTGGGAGGGGGGAGCCTCAGGGTTCTTCCAGGCCTGGCCTCGTGGGCTCTACGCTGTATCACTAGGTGGCGCCCATCTCGTCATTCAGCCGATGACTATGTTGCGAGTGGCGCTTAAAATGATAGTATTTTATCCAGGAAAAATACTGTATAAGTTAACCAATGAAATCGTTTAGAACCGAGGCAATTTCCTCCGTGTTTTGCCGTATGAAATAAGTATTCTTTCCTATATCCCTTCCTAGGTATGAAGACTAGCTTAGCCAAAATTTCCAGGTCGCTTATTGCGGGTTTTTCAAAAGTACTTTTAATGTATGTTTAATGTGGGCGCCGCCATTGTCAACATTGCTCACTTGATGGCGCTCAAGCAAAACTGATGGACGAAGCGTCAAAAACACAGACTGTACGGTTCTGAACTTCTGTTAAAGTATCCCCCCACTCCGACCTTTTCCCCAACCCAAGATAATGCATCTAAATGATTCGTTTTTTCAAGCGATACGGTACAGGGCGCCCCCTACAAAACAAACGCGGAAGTGCTCATTCTATCGCTCGTCCTTTCATTTTCTGATCGCGTCATCCAACAGTATATTCTAGTGTCTATAAATGAGTGAGACTCCAAATTGTGGGAGTTTTTCGCGGAAGACGAACACAATTGAACTTCCCGAATTAGATGAAGAGAAATGCCGGCCTGAGAACGTTGTTGCCGCGCTCTGCCATCGCTCGAACAATATTAGCTATCCTCGTGAGATCCTCTTCTCATAAGCTACTCAGAACATCTCGTCTTTTGGACCCCTAGTGGCTGAAGAATGGACTTGTTGGGCGACGGTCCCCGGTTCGATTCTCTGACACCGACCCTTTTCTTATTCGCAATTGCCGACACGGTTTAAGAATAAATATATGCTGATGCCGGGTCTCGTGAGCGCATCTGGCAGCGCCGGCTGGCGATAAAGCGCGGAGTTTCACGCCCGGCTCAAGTCAAATGGTTCTCCCCCATTCATTGTTGCAACGCGTTTAGCCGTTTTGGATCGCTTCGCTGCGTCCGGAAAAAATATATGGCAAGACGGGGGCCGTGGCTAACTCGACCGCTGCGTGTGCTATTATTACTGGAGGTTTGGGGTGCGTTATCAAATAAAAAACTTAATTGTTTACTTCATAAAATATTTTAACAAAAATGTTAGGATAGTGAAAGACAATATTCCGTCGGTTACAGTGGACGCAGTCATTTGCATCTAATTGCAGTAACATTGTATTTTTGTTGACATTTTATTAAGTTCCTCATCCGTCTTGGCATGCAATTGCACCTTTTCATTAATTGTTGACATTTATTTAACACGTATTAACAACGTAGGGCTCGGCTCAAACTAATAAAGACGTTCCTTCGTCCAGCGCCAGATTTTGAGGGTTCGGCATAGACAGGTATCGATTTATATAATCTTTGGCTCGGTATCGATAACAGGAAAGATGCATTCAGATATCGATCCGAAAATCGGTTGAGATCGCCAATCAATAACGGTTGTTTCCTCCCCGAAATGCACGCTGCACTATGTACTTAACTGGCGTCTATGGGTAATTTCGGCGCCGTCTGCTGCCACCACCACCGCATCACGATCATCGTTCCGCATCCGAAACCTATTTACAAAATATGGGGCCGTTGTCTTACTGCACTGCGAGTCGTCGCGACTTAAAGCAGATTCTCCTGATCTGCCCAAACCGTGTTTCTAGCTGCACGCAAGGTGGCGTTAGTGTCTGGTTGAGAAATTCCCAGAACATAACATGATGATATAGATCATCAATCGCCAACTTCTAGTGGCGTGATGAAAAAAGGGGGTTTTCGCACCCATAGGTAATGACGATGAAGAAAAATCTGTATATTCTATATTTTACTACGAGATACGTAGTATTAGACAATCGTAAAAAGGCGTGTTCAACTCACAAGATGGAGGGTATCGAAGAAGGAATTTATCCTTTAGATTTTCTGCAAAATATCTAATATTGATAGTTATTTTGATCCATGACTTAATTCGATCTTCTCTGGGTCAACACTCTTCCTCATTTTTATGTAATAATTATTTTTCAACTTTTAGTGAAAGGCACTACTACACGATATGCAATATACGTGGTACATTTTCGCTGGTACTCCGGAATTAAATAAACCGGAGATCCTGCACCAGGAATCGAACACCTGACCGTATCGCACAATAAGTATGTCTCCCTACAAACTGGGCTGAGACAAATCGTGCATTTATCATTAATGCAAGCATCTGAAGGAGAAGGGCTTCCGAAAGTGATTAATAAAATAATTGCAAACTTTGACTTCCATGATAAGTGAAGTTGGTAGAATAATATCCGATATTAAGGCACTTGAATTCGTCCGTGATTAATGAAGATCGGGGCGAAACACGTAAGGCGACCCATTCTAAGTCTCCTAAATATTCAGTGTTGGAAGCGCTAAAGCCGAAATGGATGAGCGTGGCGAATTTTTCCCTTTTTCTGATTCGTCGATGGGTCGCGACAATGGCCGCGTTGAAAGGAAGGCGTCGATTGCGTGACCCCCATCCTGTTCAGTTCTCCCCCTCCCCCCTCATCCTGCACCCTCCACCCCCGTCTCCTTGTAAGAGCGCGTGTGCGTTGTCGGCTGATGATGAGCTCTTTATTCCTACGCTTCGTTGAGTGATGGAGAAGAGAGCCGAGCGCAAGAGCGCTCCTGCACCGCGGCTGCAGGCTGTCTGTCTCACTCATGCTGTACCAGTTGTACCCATCCATCTATGGGTATTAGAATTGCGCAGAGAACGAAAAATCATTGTGCAAATTGGCCACGCAAATCCGGGATATTCAATGTGTGCCAACACAATTTCTTAATTTTGTATTAAAAAAAATATTAAAAAAACCGGTGTAGTGTGTCTTACCGTTTTTGTTCTAATTTGAACGAAACATATTCTTGTGGTGAATCAAATTTTCACTCGTTGCATTTGGTGGAGAGATGAGACATTTGATTGCGACGAATCATGGTTCGGATTCCCGTGTCTGCCCGGTGGTGCTCTTGCACTATTGGAAAGGTGGAGGGGCACACGTTGTTGCCAGGACCCCTGGATCGAATAAACGAGGGTTCTCGCCGGGAATAGAACCCGGGAACCGTTGTATCACATTCTGTCCTCTAACTAACTAAGAACTTCTTCCTATCAATATTATATTGTTCAACTAAGAACTGATAGAAGGGTCCTCTGAAAAAGCCAGACAATTGATTTCTGGGGAAACCCCAAGCACTCCCGATTTAATGAGAGCATCGGATTCGAAACTGCCATTTCGTTCGCTGGTTGTCGATGTGGGGGACTCCCTCTGATGAATTCACCATAATTTCGATGTGTTCTTGATGTTTGTGCTGGAGTTGAGTGTTATTTCTGCGTGACCATTGTCCAAGCGAAGTGGACCACCGGTTTTATGTTAACGGCAGCAGTGGGAGAGTTTTCGATTGGTCGACCTCGTCACGGCCTACGCAAAACGACAAACAACAGGTTTTGGTAAATGGCGGGTGTGAGAATGTGTGTGGGGTTGGAGGCTGCCCTGCTCGATGTTATTCGCGAGCGTCGAGGGGAAATGAGCGGTCGGTTTGTTGGCCAAAGACGAGTCGAATAATTGATATTTTCGAAATTCGGAAGCCGAGAAAAAATATTAATGGTGTGACCCCCTTTCACTCCTTCCGCCTTTCAACTTTCGACTTCTCTGAGATATTTGTTAAGTTCGCCCTCCAACACGAGACTCCCACTTTCGACTTCTATACAGGAGCAGGTCGCTCTGATCCCAAGAGAGAAAAAATCTAATATCTTTCCCACGTCCTAATATTCTGTCTGGAACTTCCCATTGTTCTAATTCATCAGTACTGTCTGGAAACTCCGATCGTGTTTTTAAAATTACAAAATAGTCTGCATTTTAAATTGCGGATTAAATTGGAGAGTTTAAGATTGAAGGTTAAATACCTGTATGTTGAATTTACTCCCCTTGTAGGGGATAAAACTTCATGCTCAGTTAAAATTGAAGCAGCATTTTTTTATAGATCAGACGACGCGACCAGATATACCATTGTATCTCGACGCGCCCACCGAAAACGTAGGTTTAATCTGTTGCCCCTTAGATGGCGCTGCGAGCCTGCATTTGAACTCGAGGCACCCCAAGTGGCGAGACTGATTGATTACGTTTTCGGTGTTACCAATGCCCACCATAACCGTCATACTTTTTACATCCGCACATGGCGTGGCCGCTTGGCCTTCCTAGTCGTTGATATGGAATAGATCAGACTGCGCCCTCTAGTGATCGCAAATGTCTCCCCTCCCGCCATAAATGTAACCAACCTAAATTATAATAGAAGTGGCAAAGATGGCGGCCGCCAGTCAAGCGGAAGCGAGGGAGGAAGAAGCTCGATGGTTGCCGAGCGCCCTATGCCAACCGCTTTGGTCGCTCGTCGCGTCTCTCTATGGTTGCCATGGCAACCGGGAAGCTGTAGGAAGTCTTTGCGGCGGAGGCCAGGGATGCGCGCATGCCCGCTCCCCCCCCCATTCCGTATCTCGTAGACAATAATTATTGGGTGCAATGGAGGAATCGTGAAATTCAGGAATCACCAGTGCTCCAGTTTATCTGCAAAAGGCCGCGAATGTAAAGTAAAATGAACTATTTTTTGTTCTTGTACAACGCCGTATAGACGAGTTTAAAATTGTCAACATGTTAATTTAAAATAGTTCATGCCATGAGCGTGTGAAACTCCAACAAAATGACAATTTAGTTCGCTCTGACGAAACTGGGTTGCTGAAGCCATTCTAATTTTTGGTGGGTCCAAAGTTACCAAAAGCGGACCGAATCCGCATACATTTTCCAAGCTAGTCATTCTTAGCGTCTTCCAGGTATAGTGTAGTTCGCTGCAGATGCCATATACGGTTTCATATCTCTGGAGATTTGCACAAGGCTCATTCGATACTGCCTCGGAAGTAGTGAGGTATTTATGCTCTCCCCCATCACGATAATGAATTGCGAGCTTGAAGTTTAAGTCACTTATGATGAGCGAGGAGGTAGATTGAATTTATAAGTCTAGTGGCTTTTTAAATTGGTCTGTTCGATGGTCTACAATTCGCCGTGACTGTTAGGTCTCTACCTTCCCCCATTCTTGGTGACGTTCAAGAGTATCAAATGATTTTGGTTGCAGTTGCAATTAATCGTTGATCGGGGAATACTCTGTATTATCGAAAGTTTTTGAATTTGTCGTTCTTGGCGCGACTAGTGACAGCAAACGGCCGAACGGCTTAATGAAATCGCATAAAAAAGAACATACCGTAAGAACACCATAATAATTCGCTAGCGACGGATCTCTATTTTCAATAAAACATAATAAAACTAGCGTTACAAAATGTTGGCTTATCTCCCTTTGGCTTCAAACTTAAAAAATGGCGTCTCCACATCAAAAGCATGACGTCGTCGATTTCACAAGACAACAAAGTAAACCACATAACAGCTCCAACAAAACACACAACATACACTATACACATTCTATTACCGGAATAATATTTTCAATATAAAAATAAAATAACAATATTAAAAAACATAAAATAATCAAATAGATATTTTAAAAATGATTATTTTTCAATTTGACATCAATAAATGCTAAACGATTGAAAATCCAAATTTATAAATATAAAAAACACATGTTGAGACACCACTGCATGACGTTATTACAGAGAAAAATCAGTTACTTCACATTTAACGTTTGCGCTTATCGCGTGTCATCGTGTAAACGTAAAATAGTCGGTAAATTTAAACAATTAATTTTTTATATCATTGGTGGTTACTGTAAACCCAGGCAAAGCCGGGTACCCCTCTTGTTTATTTAATAAATAGAATAGATAAAAATATACACGGAGCCCGGCGGTCTGAGGAGGAAACCCCGCCTCCCCCTTCACTGTCCTACTGGCGGGACAATCGACTATCCCCCTAACCCTCCACACACTGAGCAGCCCAACACACTGCAACGGTTGATCCAGTATTCTGTTAACGCCACGCATGACCAACCGGAAAGGACAGTTCACCAATCACGTGCGTTGCTAGTTCTCGTGGCAAGATCGCAACACATCTAGTGAGCAACTGATGAAACAAACCTACGTTTTCCAGTCGGACGTTCTCAACGCGAACGAATGTGGGTTTCCTGTACTTCAGACCTTCCATTATGCTCTTCGCTACCGGGGACCACGTAGGACTACGCGCATGCGCAGTGTAATAGTCGAGGCGCGTGCGAAACCCCCTCATCCCTCCCTTCCCCAATCGTCCACCCTTTACCCCTCCTCCTCCCACCATCCCTCGCGTCAAAGCAGATCGGCCGATCGATATGTAGCCCCGACGTTCATAGTTGGTTGCTATTCAATTTTTCATTTGTTTTGGCTGCTGTTACTTTTGCTGGAGGGGATGGGGTGGGGAAGTGGAAGGGGACTCGTGTATCGCCGCCGTTCCTAAATATCATCTCCCACCCCCTCCTCATCGATCTAGAAAGGGGGGGGGGCGTACGGAGCCCGGTGTACTCGATCGGCGTTGGTTTCTGCGCGATTTCCACGGTACCATCAAGCAAAAAGCCTGGTGTCGTAACTCTCGCATCAGTAATGGCGTCTTTCGATACCTGCGTTTGGACTGTACCTGTATCTGAAGATGTTTAGGACCGCTGTCTTGAGTGATGGAGTGCAGGTTAACACAGAACAGCGCTGCGATACCAACCATTAAAACGATCCCGGTATAATTTTGGCGACACCATCGACAAACGCGTACCAATCATTGGTGTGTTTTCCGACTTCGCCAATCCGATGATCAATATAATATTATTACACATAATGTACCTAAAAACAATAGCGTGTCTAAGACGAAAAATTTAAAGGTGACGTACAAGTACATTGTAAAAAATATATACACATATATGTTACTCGATTGCTAAAATGCAGAAAATAATAGTTTTAGCGAACGAGAATTGAGCACATTGGCGTTGGGATCAAGCATAGCGATATTCTGGTTTGAAAACAAAAATTGGAATCTTCGCAAAATATGTTTTGACAGTTTTTGTTTGTATTTTCTTTTCGTCAAGTCTAAAGTTTCATTTGCACTCATTTAGGTCAAATACGTGACATAGAAATTACATATTTCTTGTGTTGGTCCATTTTGTTTTAGCACATGCGGAAAATATTCCAAAAGATCACGCTGGATATCTTAATCTCACGCCAAGTGTTTGACCTAAACAAACTGACGTATAACAAAACGTGAACTGATGATTGATTGCTATAGAAATCGATATAAAAATCCCGATGAAAATACAATTTCTTGTGGGAATCTGCTGGAAAACTGGCTAAAAAAACTGGCACTGGTTATGACGCACTGGCGTCTACTTCAATTTATTTTTGGATATAAAAATTCCCGTTTGTTGAAAATATTAGTGTCATCATTTGAACTGGATAACATTTTACATTATACTTCACCCTAAAACCATTAGTTTCTTGACACGTTGGCACTGCCAAAGGCACGTTGTGTCTTAGCGATCGCAGTGCCTTACTGCGTGCTGTCTGCAAAACCGTTATAAGCTGGGGGGTTGCTCAAACCAGCTGAGTTAAAATACGGGAAAATCGATAATAAAAAACATTGATAGCGTTTACCAGGATCCCACTGTTTCTTTACCTGTTTCTGCCAAGCTGTTGGGGGAGATCCCAGCAACCAACCACCTGTGGCCTTGTTCGTTCGACGAGAACATTCAGCTGATCCCGCAATAATACAAAGAGGGTTCGCTTCTCGTTATTTATTTGTGAAATCACATGGAAATGATGGAATGTCTCAGCTGTCGATGTTCACGTCCTTGTTAATTCAATCGGACAGCCAGGAAACGTCACTTGTCGGACCTTCAAATCTGATTATCTGATTACCTGATTTGCCAATTTCAAGAAAAGTTTTCTCAAATTTACAACGTTACAACGTGGTAACAAATATAATTTAGAACTTGTTAGCTTGGTAAATAGTGTGTCTTCGGAACACATCTGAGGGTCGTGGGCATGTGGCCTCTGAGCCCTCCTCTGATGCGTTCCAAGAGATCAGTTTCGTTGCAGTTATAGTAGTAGATTGCAAAACCTGAAAACGCGTTTTCAAAAAAGCGTGCTTCACTTAGTGATCAAAGCTCGGCACGTAGACCGGAAGAACATACATTTGAATTACAAGTGAATGAAATATGGTCGACTCATTGATGTCTCTGATCCAAATTTATTCAAAACTAACAGCTCATTTTTCGATTCTGTTCATGATCGCACTTGCAGGAGCTAGTAACAAAGAAATAAATACAAGCATGATCTAGTGGCCGAGGTTGTGCACTGTGTTGCATAACGCATTGAAATGTGCGCGACTCGTTCCAGCTTTTGTCGGATCCTGGCCTTGCTCACCAGCGGTTGTTGATCTCGGGGAAAACGCGTGTGCGAGATGAACGTAAAGCGGAGCGAGCCGAGTTCGAGCGGAGGAGCCTCGATTTTGGAGCGTCTGGCCCGCTTTTATTGAATTCTACCGGTGTGTTGCCGCCGCCCCCGGATTTACTTATAAGGTTGGGAGAGACGGGGATGAGAAAAGAGGAGCGATCAGCCGGGATGGAAGAGCCCGAGAGAAGACACCACCGTCTCTGCCCGTTTTGCCTGAGCGCAAAATGCGGTCCCTGAGCTTAGGACTTAGACGCTGCTGGTTTGTGTTCCTTAACAAATAGCTCATTAGAGATCATTGGATCTAAAATTTGATAATGCATCGCCATTCACGGGAAACTTCTCAAATTTAACGGTCTCTTTCCCGGAAGGCGTAATTTTATTTTTGCTGCTGGCCAAGAAAATGATCTTTAAGTTTAGTGGCCTTCGAAAATCAATAATTTTTGAAGGACTTCTAGAAATGAAGGGGGATCAAACTAGGACTTACCTTCAGGGCCATTTTGCCTTTGTTCATCGCCATTTTGCCATTTTGCAATCGCTTATTTGCCAGATGTCATCATTTCCATTTAACCTGCTAGTGGAACCTTTTACCTTTACCACAATATGAACGTGCCAAAGACTACACCTAAATAAGTGTTTCAGTTCGAGGTTGAGCCATCCATCAATATCTATTGAAATAGCTTCCAAGATTTCACTTCCCCTGCGATTTTTGGTCTTTCTGCGTTGGCTTCAATAATTAATTGCAAGATTCGGTTGCAAAACAAGAAAAACATGAGCGATCGTCAGTTGAAGTGGGCATGACGGCAACTGCATTGCGCGATTTATTAATGGGCATACTAAGTTCAGGTGGGATGTAATTCTTCGAGTGCTCTGTACATGTATCCGCAACAGGAAGAGTCGGTGAGAACTACTTTCCAAGATAATCTCTTAAGTATGCGCTCTTCACCAGGAAGGTTGTGTGCGGAAGATACGAGTTGTTACGCCCCGGGAGTCAAACCAGGGATCGTCGCAACTCAAGACTGACTCAACCAACCGAGCTACAACGAGTCCTGTAAGTCCCATAAAGTGACCCACCGTTCCTATCGGTAAATCAGGGTTTCGCTGACCCTCGCCTGCCAAATGACGAAATCGAGCATCACCTACATTTTAAAAAGCGCTAATGGAGGTGTATTGGTTGCCGCTAGCCGTTAGGGCGGGCTGTTCTAAACCCCAACATTATTCAAGTGTTTGCCTACCCGATGTATCACCAGAATGTAAACAACTTTGAACTTGACGATGTAAATGGTCTTGATATTTTTGGAGAGATTTCAAATAACGCCGTGCCCGACTGTTTGGCGCGAACGCCTTCTAGTGGGCACCTATGCACATGTAAATACCAGTATGGCCATTGACTTTGCCTTAAGAATGGAAAAACAAGTTTCATCGTTTTGCCGGTAGGCGGCGATAGGTGAAAGCGAGTCGTCGCGCGGGGACGTTGGTAAATCGATGAAGTTGTAGTCGTGTGCCTTAGCTAGCGACTGTTTAAAGTAGCAATTGAACTATGCCGACGCTTCTTTAAAACCGATCCCGGCCGATTACCGAACATCTAGTATCAATTGAAAATCTATTAAAATTGTTATTGAGTTTTTAAAGTAAAGTAAAATCCAACAAACTGCATACAGACAAGATTTTAATAGAATATACATATCGTAAACTATACTTTAGCTACAAAATCCTAAAAATTGTTATTAATTAATACGAGTTGAGTAAAAAAAAAACCAATGTAGTTAATGCGCTGATATTTTTCATTTGTTTGGTGGTCAGTGAAGATATCAAATAACTGTCTTCCAGTTAATCCAAAAATTAAATATCAATACTTTTCTCCGTTGTGGATACATACTGTTTTCGAATATTAAGGCATTTGTTTGTTTAGAAACGATGTGGTTTCTCTGTTTCATATATTTTTTGACAAACCAAAACCTGCACAATAATTGATGCCCAATCTAAGATGCCTTCATTTTCAGTGCAAGGTTTCGGGACAATCGATATAACCGCGAGTGAATTAGGACGAACAACTATTCATTGGTGACCGGGCGTTAATCGTGATTCGCCGACTAAACTTCATGCATGCCTACTTCTCACGTCGAAAAACGCCACCCCGAAAAGAAACCAATCAATTTATTTAGTGTAGAAGACAAATTCCATCGATACTTTGTGCCCAGGGCTGGCAAAAATGCCGATTTTAATTAGACATTCGCAAAACTGAATCTAGTGTTTTAAAACCTATAATCATATTTAAAAATTTTTAAATAGTAATAATATTACAGTATATAAAATGTTAGTCAATTTGTTTAATCCATGCGAATTGACACACAACGGCGTGCATGACATGCAAATTACAGCGTTGTGCGATGTGAATGTTTTACGATAACATGTAAAATATGATAAAAATTCACTGTACATGGTCTGTTAAGATGCCAGAATTTGCTTTGGAATAGTCCACGGCAACCGCCATCTAAGAAGCGCAGTGACAGTGTTGCCGTATGCGATGATTGCAGTCTGTCGTCATCTGCCGACAAGTGACGAAATGAGCGTCACTATGTGATAAAGCTCAACTGGTACTGTCCTCTAGAGTTTGTCAGTTCGTTGGACGACAGGGCTCGGCGTTTAATTGTCAGTTCGTCGGACGAGAGGGCACGACGTTTAATGCAAGCACTTACCCATTTGTCGCGTGCCTAGGTTTTTCCACTCGCGCTCGCTCTGCAGACAATCCGATTTCGATAGAATATATATCTTTCCATTGTGGCGGATGGGTGAGGATGGTCTCTCATCGAATTGATGACGTGACGTCGTCCCCCAACTCATCCCATAAAATGCAGGCTCACTGGTGTTCTGCATTGCTCCTCCTGAGGTCTGGATACCTATTTTCGACTCGACTCCACAATTCAGTTGCGATTAGTGAGACGTGAGCTTCATCTCAACCTTGGGTATCTGTTTTCGACTGCATGTTACGAATGCAGTTGAAACATTATTCGTATTGAGTCAAGGAATCGAACTTGTACAAAACGATTGGACTATGTAGTTCAGTTGATTATGCATTTGGTAACGTGATAAATGATCAAATGCCTTCTTTCAATGGAAGTGTCGGTCGCGGCGACAGTCGCTAATCGTTGCCGTGCTCACTATTTGCCACCGTGTGGTATGATTCTCTCTGGCGGTCCGGCGAGATTGGCATTGATTTTTTTATCCGTCTCTGTCTTGGTTGGCTCCTCACCTCTGTGACTCCTCCTTGCCACCCACCAATGCACGCACCACATTATTTTTTTCTTCACTGGAGGTTAGGTAGTGGTTGGATGGGGATAGATGTGATGAGAGGGTGGAGTGAGGGTTGCGTGTATTTCGGATCCCACGGGGCTTTGCCAACCGCGAAAAGACTGTCGGTGTCACCGGTTCCGAACGCTTTTTTTGCGCGGCGACAGTGATGAGCCTACTTTTGTCTATTTTTTTGCGGGGTATCTAAAATATTGGGAACCACTTCCCGTCGCGTCGCTGTCACGCATAGGAAAATTCAACTGTGATATCGGCAGTTGCCGAAAAAGCAAAAAACAATTTTGATCAACGTCAGAATAATGAAATGCCAAAAATGACAACGTCTGTGTTAATATATGACAGATACGATAAGCGTCATGTATGCTACGCGTCACTATTGTTATAATCAATCGCTGTATCCTCCATAAAGGAAAACGATAATAACGATACGCGCCACGAGGTACCGGCCAAATCGGAACCCCTCCAGCATGACCGATATCGCATCTGACGCTTACCGAAGGTGTCGTTATCGCAAGTGGCGCGTATCGTTATTGTCGTTTACATATTTGGCGTATGCAATGATTGAAAATAACAGTAGTGACGCGTAGCATCTATGACGCTTATCCTATTTGGCTGATGTCAATACTAACGTCTGTCATTCTTGACGTTTATTTCTCTCCACCTCCATCTCTCTGTCTACCAACGGATCTGCGACGAAATCGCAAGTTTAGTAATTTGCCAGTTTCGATTACCGGTGGATAATTATATTTTTTCGAGCTCTCGAGATTGTTCCACCTTTTCGCTCCGGAATCCGCTGGTTGTTTAATGTGTTTCGACTGACCTGCAGGTGGGCCTTTCTTCTGATGCCGATTTCACTGATTCAGAGTCGCCCTGTTATCCGGTGACCCATGATCTGCATCCTCGTCAGACTTTAAATACAATTTGTTGCACTTTGAAATGGTGCTCTTGTTCGTTCGTTTTTATTTCAAATAATTTGATTTTCATTTTACTTATTTTAGCGAAAATAATTCCGAAATTCTCAGATTTTCATGAGTATAATTCGGTGTATATTTTCTTCCAATATAGCGAGTTTGTTATATACAGGATGGGCTAAAATAAAAGGAGTCTTTTTAAAATTTACAATTAAAATTGGAAAACGTTAATCGACTCGAATGAAATTTCGCACGCTTATTGGCAATACATTCCTTTTTGAATTACCATGGTGCACGTAAAAATGGCGTTCAGTGGCGAGGATCGCACCGCTATGATTCCACGTAATTTTTTTAAAGTAAAGATCAACATCACATCACCATTGTGATGGAATAAATCAAAGAATCATCATCATTATCAAATTTCTAGCGAATCGTTTTTGGCCACCCTGTATAATTATTTTTGAAGTCACTTATCCGAAATGGAAACATTTTTAGCGAAATATTGCGTCGTTTAAACAGGGATTTGAGGAGGTTACTGTATTATCTTCATAGTTCATCTTCATTCGGTATTTGACTTAGTGTTATACAAGTTCTGGTTTCAGATCTGACCGTCAGGGTAAAATGAATTAGAAGATTGTGGCATTTTGAGTCCTGAGACTTAGAATTTTAATCTCTGGGTCGATTTGACGTTCATCTCATGGTGCGCCTCATGGGCCGTGCGGCCTTTGGGTAGTGGTAATCATTCATTTGCTGCAGGTAGGCCAAAACGCACTTCATACTGCGCATCAGGGAACCTATTTTAATAATGCGATCTTTCCTAGTTATTGTCATATAGACGTCCTACAAAATCCTTCTCATTATAAACAGTGCGGTTTGCAGTTTGGAACTGCACGTCCAAAATAGGGTCCCAAAAGTGGAATAGGTGAACGCGTGCCACGGGGTTGTCGCCGCTGCTCACAATCTCATTGCACAATCTCGGGTGAACCTCCGGTGCGGTATCTTCGCAGCCATTCCGCCTCCGGTTTCGTGGCTCGAGCCAGACCTCAGACGGCGGGCGTCAGCCACGCGGATGTCATGATTTATTTAGGCTCAGACGGCGACCGAATCAAGACCGTGTCTGATTGGAGGTGTCAAGAGACGAGATTCCAATCTGGTGTCTGAGTGTGTGTTGTGGTGGTGGCGTGTTTCTAGCTGTCTCTGCGTACCTTGCGTGCCACGCTAGTCCTGTGTGACTGGCTCAGGTAAATAACACATCAAGTGTGCGCTCCCTCCTGAGACCAAGTGCGCACTTGGAAGGCGAGCTCCATGCGCGTCTATATGGAAACTAAAACATGGACCCTGTTCTACGGATTTGACTTGGTACGCCGAGAGGAAGAACTGAGCGTTGAGTCTCAAGGTGCTCTAAATATTTAAAGCCATCAGCAAAGACCAAACCAGCGAACCACAACAGCTTCTTTAAATCTTTCTTGGTCTTTGGCAGTCGCTTGCACCTCCCACTAGTCCTCCCGACACATAGACTCAAATTCGGGGTACGGACCATTTTAATTTAACTTTGAAGAAAAGTTCTCCGAGCCCAGTTGACAAAGAAAAATGTATGGTGAAGCTAGAGTAATTTTTCTAGTAATTGTTATAATTTCGTACTGGATACTGCTTCGTCTAGGTCGCCCCTCTTCCCTAACTAGCACACCTGATTTGAATACGACTTAAATATGGAGGCAGTATTCGACACTTCAAGCAAAATCTAAAAGGTTCTGTCCGAGTTTTGACAATATAGTGAAATGTATTTTTCACCGTTACGGAGGAGAGATGCTACGAAGAGGCCAGCAGCGCCGAGTCTTTTTATATTTTGTGGCTCCCGCATTGCATAGACCTCCCCCCCACACACCGACACGCGGCCATTAATTAATATTTGTAAACGCGCTTCACTCCCGCGCATCTGCGAGCGCCACCGTTTGCTCATCGCTGGCAATGAGCGCCTGTGTATGCGCATTGTGCCGCCCTTGTATGGGGGGTGGGGGTGACCAAAACAAACACAAACACGATGAGTGAGTGACAACGAACAATTCAATTCAATGCGTCTGGTGTGGGCGAACCCGTAATGACATGTCACCGAGAGACTATCCCCGAATTTACGGAGTGTTGCGTGAGAGTATAATCGTTACGCGTTTGACTCGTGTGACTCTTACTGGAACTTCACTCATCTGTTCTTCTCGAACGCCATCTAGTGGGCAGTATAAAAAAATCGACGAAATTCTATTTAAAAACGCCCTACTTTTTGTCCTATTTGCTACTATTTGTATTCATTGTAGTTTAATTATAAAAATAGTACTAATAAAATTAACTATTGTTTCGATAATTTGAACGTTTCTGAGTTCTGAGTAAGATAGTAACATTTTTGGAAACACTCTTTTTAAACTGTTTTTGGATAGTGCTGGAGTGACTACGAACAAAGTTTGATATACAGAGTAATAATGAGAAAGATTTTTGTTAACCTTTCGGCCTTTCTCGATTTAAAGTTTGATATGTTTAGGTTAGGTTGAAATTGTTTTTTGCGAGCATTGGGCGACGTAATTCATGAAAACCAGGTCAAAATTGGCGGCACGTTCCACCAACCTTTTAGATATACAGAGTGTGATAAAATACTGTGCCGCTTTCATTATACAAAGTCGCATTTTAATTTTGAAACTGCTTGTGTTATCTCAGGACAACTGTTCCGCTATCTTGACTAATCTTGTTTCTTGCCTCTTTTCGTTGTTTCTTGCAGATCGGCCCGCAGGGCCACCGCCTTGGACACGAGTCGGCGGCCCGGCCCGCGTGACCGACCAATGAGCAGCGGCGAGTGCCGTGGTGCCCCCCGCAAACAGAGGCTGTCCATCTTCGCCACCACCACCACCGTCACCTCCACTCTTAGTCCCCTCGCCACAGTAGTCGTCGTCGCCGCCGCCAGGGTGTGCTGCGGGCGGTGCTGCTGCAGGCGGCGGCCGCGGTGACATGGCCAAGAAGGCCGGCGCGGAGGCGGGCCGCACGTTCCATGTGTCGGTGCTGGGCATGTCAGGCACGGAGCGCGAGAAGGGGGCGGCCGGCGTGGGCAAGTCGTGCCTGTGCAATCGCTTCCTGCGTCCGCTGGCCGACGAGTACTACACCGACCACATCAGCGTGCTGAGCCAGTCGGACTTTGGCGGCCGGGTGGTCAACAACGACCACTTCCTGTATTGGGGCGAGGTGACCAAAACGTCGGACGAAGGCACTGACATTCACTTCAGTGTCATCGAGCAGACTGAGTTCATCGACGACGCCTCCTTCCAGCCGTGCAAGGGCGCCAAGACTGACCCTTATGTCAAGCGTTGCACGGCCACTAAGATCACTTCCGCCGAGAAGCTCATGTACATCTGTAAAAATCAGCTAGGTACGGTATACTTGTGTATCCCTCAGGCCCAGGCCTTTTAATATGAAACGTTCACGAAATTGTCAGGCTAATCGACGTTTGCAAAGTGAAACTGTTGGAATCAGTATTTTATCTTAAACTGAGAAATTCAAAGGTCGTTTTCACCACATGCTGCTTCGTCAGGCATTCAACCAATTAGTAAAATACAGGCTCGTGGAAGTTTCGTATTAAAGCTCAATCGTTTGGCCGGGGCCTCTCGTGACGTAATCGATTGGTGTTGCCGCAACCGCGGAGTTTTTGATCGAACTGTTAACAGTTTTTGTCATTGCAAGAGTGACACTCGAATGAACGAGGCCCACACCGGGGTTCGAACCCAGGATCGTCGCACCACTGGTCGATCTCTCACTCAACCAGCGGAACGATTCTTATTTAAATCTGCTACTAAAATATTATTTTTGCTACTGCACTAAATTTGATAAACTCAAAGAAAAGAAAATGAATAGGAGCCGATGGTTGTACTCTGTATTAACTAAAACTTTAAACTATCTTCGTTACCAAGTTTCTAATTGTAGTCCTGCAATTCCCCACCGTTTTACTAAATTTGATGTCACCTAACAGATAATTGAAAATTATTTGTGTGTCTTGAGAAAGGACCACTTGGTAGCTTGCTTGGTAAGCTCGATGTTCAGGCATCGAGCTGCTGAAATTATTTTATCAGTCCAATATTCACCTGAATTGTAAACACTGGAAAGCTTAGCACGTCTACATCTTTTTGTCATCGTACTTTGGCATTAAAATTGAGCCTATTCATTCGTGATTGCATAAAGGTCTTTCCGTTTCGATACCAGGAATCGAAAGCGAAACTGTTTGTTTATTCAAAATTATTTTTATTATTCTGAACGGGCAGTCAGTTGTCATCTAAACGTTTGTGAGCGTATATTTTGAGCGTTGTGAGCGGTTATATTATTTTTTGTTTTACTTATTTTTTAAATTTTGGCTCTTCGTAATGGATCCTTTAAAAGGTACTTCTTTCAATTATTATTAACCTTTTTAATTTAATAATAATGCAATCTTCCTTATCGGGCCATGAGCAGCATAAAGTGCGGTTGATGAAACTAAACAAACGACAATAATTATTTTCCTTTTAACAGTTTGTCAAAAAAATTTTAGCGGACCTTGATTTGAACAAATTAAAAACACAACGCTAGATAGTATAGCGGCATAATCTGAAAGTTACAGTGAAAAAACGAAGAAAGGAATGATATTTGTAAGAATCTCGTGGACTGGTCACGCTACACTCCATCATAATCTGCGAAAATAATTTGAATAATGTACGATTTAGATCGTTTACTTACTGGGACACAATTGATTTGAACTCAAAATTCTTGAACTTCATCTAAAACTCATCCTAGGCGGAACACTTCGGCACTGAGTTCCAATTTCCTCATGAGCGAGAATTAATTGGAAATCAATTTTTTTTTGTTCTTGCGTGGCGTGTTCGCATCCGGGTGGGGTAGAAATTTGATTAAGCGGGAACCATGCGGGCGATTTCATGTGCGGTTCTTGGGCCGAATTTGATGCTTATCTACCGATCTTAATAATAATGCATCGTTAATTATTCACGTTTAGTCGCGTCACAACTTGTAGATTCGAACCACAGAGCAAGCGGCTTCATTATTTATGGAACGTGGGTCATTGCGTATGCAAGAGAGGCTATTTCATGTGTCATGTTTGTCTCCCTGAGATTGCATAGAAAAAACAAGTGGCAATGTTATAGTCATTGTCATTAAACTTGGGGGGAATTAGCCTTGCGTACCTAATCCCGCAACAGTGATACCATTTGCGTCGAGCACTTTTTTTATTCACACGGCGACGTGTTGTATGCTGATGGCAAAACTATGAATAACTAAACTATAGGTGCTCAAAATTATAAGATTTAGATTTTTTTTTTTTTTTTTTTTAATCAACTGTAGCCAACCGCACTACAGGCCTTACGTCCCCCTCA